>CM021101.1:463516608-463764012 GCA_007115665.2 Sequoiadendron giganteum | reverse complement strand
TAAGTTGGAATTGTAGAGGATATCTATGGAGAAGAGGACCTGGACTGGGGCACATAACAAACGGGAAGGATATTACTATTCTTAATGAAACACATGAACATGATGGCTGCAAAGTTCAAGATTTTGAGGGGTATAAGAAAGTCTCAGTTTGGAATGAAGGGAATGAAACAGGCAAAGGTCATGGAGGGGTTACAGTGCTAATAGATGAAAAGTGGTAGGGAATTGTTGAATTTGTAAAATAAGATGCAAATAAACAGTACATTTGGCTGCAAATAACTGAGAATGGGGCAACTTTTAGTTTAGCTGCTTGCTACTTTGCTCCAAAAAATTCAAAGTTCTATATGAAGCGAAATTTAGATAATGAAGACCCGTATGCAACACTAAAAAAAGATATCTCTATTTTCAACATGCTTGGAGATGTAGTTTTAATGGGTGACTTTAACGCAAGGATGGCTAATAATCAATCTCTCCAGTTGATTAACAAAGCTAAAGGGGAGAACAATCCTTTGTGGTTAGAGGAAGGGGGTGGTATTCATTGGGAACGTACATCTCAAGATGGTAATGACACTGTGAACTCATTTGGGATAGAATTACTTGGTCTTTGTAGTTTATTCGACATGGTTATCTGCAATGGTATGAGAGATTGGCCGAAGTCAGGGGGTATCACTTGCAAAAATTATAATGGTCAAAGTGTGGTGGACTACATGGTTTTCTCTTGGAGTTTTAGTTCTAGACTGGTGGAATTTGATATTGAGGATTGCCTTATTGAGATGAAATCTGGCCATGTACCTCTTCGGGTTAAGCTACACATTTCTCCAATTAGCCAACACAATAAACAGGTTCAGCACATGCAAAAAAATGCCCCTCCCATGGGTAAAATTCTCATAAATCAAGAAAACAAGGAGATATTTAGTGCAAATCTTAAGCATCATGTCCATGATTTGGAGAATATAGAGAGTTTAAAGTAGTAAATGAGGTAGATGTCCACATTCACAATAATTTTCTGATCCCGATAATCTACAAGGCTTTAAATGCATGCAAAAGGTCCCATCCCAAGGTGGGGATAACAAACACTTTTCCGAAAAATCCATGGTATGATGAAGAATGTAAGACAACCAAGAGATCGCTAAAGGAGAGTGAAATGGACAAAGAATATGAGAAAAAATATAAAAAATTAGTGCATTCCAAAAAAATAGAGTATGTAAATGAAAAAAGGAAGGAGCTAATCTCTCTTGGGAAACATAATCCTAAAGGCTTTTGGAGGGAACTGCAACAAAAGAAAAAGAAGTTGGAAAACAATATTACATATGTCCAATGGTTAGAGTATGCTAGACTTCTCTATGAGCGGTTCCACGAGAAAGACTACCCTCCAATTGTTAACACTTCAATGGAGCTATTCGATGTGGATGATATGAAACAAGGAATTAAGAACTTAGCAAGTGGTAAAGCACAGAACATAGATGGGCTACAGGATGAATTTTTAAAATGGGGGATTGAAACTCTTGCTCCTCACATAAAAAGAATTTTCAACAATGTTAATCGGGAAGGTTTTCCAATGGAGTTGACTACCGGTGTAGTCATCCCTCTATTTAAAAGTGGTGATATCAATAACCCATCTAACTACCGCACAATTATGGTCAATCCTATCTTTGGAAAACTCTTTGGGAGCATGATTGAGTGTAAGATCAACAATTGGACAGAAAATGAGGGCAAAAGGGCAAAGGGGCAGGCAGGCTTTAGGTCCAAGCACTCTATCATTGATCACTACATCACCCTTAGACACTTGATTGAGAAAATTTGGGATACTCAGGGCGAGGAATCTTTTTGTTGCTTTGTTGACTTTAAAAAAGCTTTCGACACGGTGCCTAGGGACAAACTATGGAATAGGATGGAAGAACTAGGCATTCCAAATGTGTATAGAGCTGCAGTTCACAGGTTATATGTGAAGGTTAGTGCTAAAATCAGAACAAGTGATGGTATGTCAGAATGTTTTGGCAGCGATATTGGAGTAAAATAGGGCTTCCCTTTATCTCCCATGCTTTTTGGGTTATACATTGATAAGTTGGAAGCTTGGTTAAGCATGGAAGGTGGGGATGGTATTCAGTTAGCTGAGTACGTAGTGAAATTACTTCTATATGCTGACGATCTTATTTTAATCTCAAAAAAAGCTCATGGGTTAAGAGAACATTTGAAAGCTCTAGAACACTTTTGTCAAGAAGTTGGGATGCAAGTGAACACCTCCAAGACCAAAATCATGATTTTCTCTTTGAATAGAAAAGATAAATAGCATACCTTTCTTTTTGAAGGCAACCCGCTTGATATAGTGAAATAATACAAATATCTTGGGATTGATTTTCACAATAAGCTCAGTTGGGAAACTTGCAAAATGAAAAGGACACGGGTAGGTTGGAAAGCTTCTTACTTGCTTCAAAATAGATGTAGAAAAGCTAAACTTTGGGATTGGAAAACCAAAAAAACCCTTTTTGGTTTACTTGTCACATTGGTTGTACTTTATGGGTGTGAAGTGTGGAGAAGCAATACGCCAAAGAGAAGTTGGAGACAAATAGAAAGAATCCAGAAACACCTAATAACAAGCAATCTCAAAGTTAAAGCCACAATCCCATATGAGATTCTTTTAGCTAAAGCAGGGGCTTTTCCTTTGGAAGCATCAGTGATAACCCAGTTTATATGTTATCTAAAGAAGGTCGAAAACGTGGATAATCACCGATGGCCCAAAACGGTTATGGAGGAGACACTAGATCGGAGAAAGAAAATTTGGATGAAGCAAAACAACAAGTGGTTGAACAAGTGGGACATCAAACTACATGAATGTCCTGGCACCAATAATAAAATAAAAAACTATGTGAGGGAAAAATTTAGGATTGCCATGTGGTCAAATCAGATTGGGCGAAAAAGACATACTACATCAAAGAGTTTAACCCAACAAAGGATCATGGTGAAAAAACCTATTTAGGTGCAGCTATTAAAGGGAAGATGGGGTTGTTAGTTACACAATTGAGGACGGGATCACACCATCTTAGATGCGAGATTGGTAGGTGGAAGATACCTAAAGAGACTTGGGAAGAAAGAACATGCATATTCTGTAATAAGGGGGCGGTGGAGACGAAATGCCACTTTGTCATGGAATGCACAATGTATGAAGATATCCGCAATCAGTACACAAATAGTTTGGGGGTGGACAATATGCAGCAGTTATTTAAGGAGGATAAGATTAATCAGACAACCAACCTTCTAGTCAAAATCAATAGTAGGAGGTCCGACTTGGAAAAGAGCTTGAAGACAAATTAAGTTGTTTGTCTCAGTCCCATAGACTATTTAGTCTCATGGACGTCATTAAAATATTTCATTCATTCGGTCACTCTTAATTTTGAAATGGTCTTCGGTAAAGGTAGTAAAAACACTGGAAAATGTAAGGTGCAGATTATTTCGCGAGGGCTTGGAGTGCAAGTACACAGTTTTGTTATTTGTATCTCTTATGGAAATTCATTTTGAAAGTTTTGCCCCGTGATGGAATTATAATTTTTATTTTATCATGAAATTTAAAATTTGTTATGTAGAGACATATTTTATGTAAGGATATATTTGTTCATATATATTTTTATTTATAGGGATTAAAAATAAAATATTTCAAGTAATTGACACAATTGAGTTTCAATAGCAGCTATATATGATAGGATAGAAATATCATTAGGTTATGAGTTAAGCATATTTTTGTTGAATTCTAGCTTGCCTTTAAGAGATTTTTCTTTACGTTTTCACTATCATGCTAATATTTTTCCAAAGGATCGTAATAAATTATCACATTAAGAAATAGCATACTGCCACCATTCCCTATAAGATTCCCCTTCTTTCAATTTGAGAATGGAATCTCGAATGGCAATCAATGCAACAACATAAGAAAGAATTTTCAGATGTGAAGTATTAAGCTTGAAAGGCATCTTATAATTGACTTTATGAGCTTCTTCCTTTGTAAAAATATAGAGCATAGAAAAATGAGTTGAGAGACAAGTAAAGTAATCAAATTTCATGCAATGCCCATTGGAATAATGAATTAATTGCAGATTTAGGGAGATATAAAATCTATCAAGCCTTCTAAGTGAACCAATTATATTTATGGTTGGAATTTTTTTATGAATAGGTTCTATAACGCCCACAAATTTTTGAAAAAATAGCCATTTATCAAATTCTTCATTGCTTAGTGTTGGCCTCCTACAATGATATTAATAATTAAGCCTTTAAAGCCATGATTCAAAGATTGGACATCTGACCTGAATATCCATTTTAACCATCATGAAGGTACATTTAAATTTTCAACCCAAGGACGTGAACTTGAAATGGGTCAGCACAGTATGTGCACTAGGAACTTCAAAGTAGTCATCTTCATTCTACAACTAAGAAAAATTCAATACTGAAAGTAAATTGAATGGAAAGGAACAAAGCAAATGTTGAACATCACTCAACAATTAAAATAAGCTAATCATGCATGACAAGAATGAAAATCTGAACAACAAACAAGCAACTACTCTGTCTGTTTTGGCTACAAGAACAATCACAAAATGGAATTATAGTGGTTGCAGGAATAGTCAGTGCTAGATTCTAAACTAAGTACTGAATAAACTAATAACTAATCTAACTAAACTAAGGGATAGATTACTCAACAAGTGGGTCCCCATGGATGATTATCCTCTAAAACTAATGTAAACTCAAATTCTCAACTCATAACTTCATCTTATTCATTCAGAAATGCAATTACAAAAGAGTAGCATGTCTGGAAATGCTTAGTAAACTATCAGATACAACATCAATAATCAACAACTTGGTAACCTTTGAACTCTTGAACTCTCCCGAAGAAGGAGAATCTAAACCTTATTTATCCTACCCACTAAATAGGGCAGTCAACTCCCACTAACTAAGAGGACACCATTTAGGGAAAACAAAGAAAATAATGGAGGGCAGCTACACATGTAGGGAATCCGATCAAACATGCAATTCCAAACACAGAATCAACACTGCAGTAATGCTCGTGGCTACTCAACATCGTGTGAGACCAATATAAGGCAGTTACATGTGGCTGACATGGGGAATCTTTGTCGTCGTCCTTCAGTTGACCTTCAAACGCCGCCTCACTAATGACCAGTTGGCGATTGCATTCCTCAAATTAGTATCTTCAAGTGTGTCTGCATGGCAATGTTAGTACGCATAATAATTGTACATCTATAGCCACCTTAAAGAGCATTCATCAACCACATGCAAAATCAATATAGATAATCCACATAATAGCTAATGTCATTAAAACTAGCAGAAATGGAATTAAACCCAATGTCTCTGGTTTGAGGGAAATATTATAGAAATATCAACATTTAATATCAAAGTCCATGTCAACTTTTGTAGAAAAACTATGGATTCTACCCAAATTAAGACCATAAACTAGGCTCATCACTCCCCCCAACTTAATGTTTTGTTGGTCCTTCAGCAGAGGAAGAGTTGTTTTTCTGCCTAGTCAAAGCTCTAAAATTTGCAACTAATAGCTGTCCAATATCAGTGTTTGTTGAGTGCGAGTTAGGGTCCCAGTAGAATCCTCCCATTTTGTCAAGTCTTTTCCATCTTTTTCTTTCTTCAACAATGTCATAATGGTAGAATCTGAAATTTGAAACAGGCCACAAGAGGATAGGTGGCTGAAAATTCAAGGGAAGCCACTCTCAGCCCTTTGCTCTCCCAAGCTGAATGTACCTTTCAATCCTCTTTATTGTTGCATGATAATTCTGGATGGAATGAGGTTCATCCTATTTCAGCTCATCATTCAAAGTGTTCCATCTTTGTGATAGATATCCTTTCATGGTGTCCTCTTTTTTTGTTGTCTTTACTTCATATTCACTGTAAACTGCCTCAATCCAAGGCATAATTTTGTTACCATAACTAGGCCTAAAAAAATTCTATTCCAATCTCTGTAAATATCCTTGGGGTTTCTTGATTCTGCTCTAATGGCCAAAGGGATATTGGATTCCATTTTCCTATAAGCATTATATTGCTCTCCCCAACTAATCTCATTTTGCACCCAAGACATGAAGGCTCTTAGTTGGATATATCCAACATACAACAATGGGTTCCAATCTTGGTCTCTGGTTACAAAAAAATTATGTAAATAAAAATCACATAACAAATTCTTCATTTCATGGGAGGCAATCCTATAAGCATTAAAAAATTCAGTGGGGGGCTCAATTGAGGGATTCAAACCTGAGATGTGTCTTGATAGCTGAAAAGAGAGATATTTTTCCTTCAGGTGCAGAGCATAAACTCTTGGAAGCGTTCTACATTCTAAAATCTGTGGCACCAAGGTTGCAATGCTTCCCACCCTCTCTTTTAGATAGGCAATATCCTCATTCTTTTCTTCAATAATTTCTTCCCTCTTGAATTTCATTTTTCAATCTTCGCTTCTCCTTTTTCCATTCTTCCTCTCGCATTGGTATCTCTTTCCATAAGTTTAAAAATTTTGTATGCACTGAAAAAATAGGAGGATTATGAATTCCTACTAGGGTTTTTGTTGATGGTTGCACCCCATATAACACTATTTACATAGATTCAAGCTGTCTTACTAGCTCAGGCTGGGGGGTACAATTTCTTCTCCCACTTCTTGTTGCATGGCCTCTTCTTCTTGTTCTTGTAGTTGTTGTAGGAACTCTTGATCTAACTCTTGGTCTTGCTACAAGAAATCCTGATTTTACTCATGTTCTCGAATTTCAACTTCCTCAACAATGGCAACAAGATCCACCGAGGTCATTTTTGCTGCCTCTTCGAATACATCCTTTTCTTTGACATCTTCCTACCCCATTGGGGATTCTCTGCTCTCATGTGATGTCCTTCCACACTTAGGGTTTTTCCATGAAGGCATATCAACCGCTGGTTTTGATTTCTTAAGAGGGTTCTCACATTTTTCTTTGGTGGGAGGATGAATAATGTTAGCCTTTCTCTTCTTAGGACTCGACACCTCTCTTTCCACAAGCTGTGTTGTGGCTTTTCCTTTTTCTGCCTCTGCCTTCTTCTTTTGTGCCCTGGTTCTTACTAGGGTTTCAAGTGGAATATCATCATAAGAGTCTAAGGAAGAACTTTCTTTTCCAGAGTGCCATGTTTCTGAGGAACTAATGTCTATGGTCCCTTTTGCTACAAGATAATTCATACTAGAGAAAAAACTAGAGGTTGAAGCACTAGGGGTGGCTTCAGTTGTGCTTAATCTCCTGCTAGACCTACGTGTTTGAGTTAAAGCCCTAGATTGTAGCTGCTCAGGTCTAAATTGATTAACATTTATAAATTCCTCCCAGGTCATCTTGGGTGCTACATCATGCAAATATTTTTCAACCAACAATTTAATGAGGAAATGGTGTGAGACAGAGTTGTCCCTACCTTTCTATTTTTCAACCGCCATGATGGAGATAAGGTTGTATAAGACATTAGGCACATTCATCCTTCTTTCATACCTCATGTGACTCAAAAGTTTGAAATGCACTGAATGTAAGTTTGACAATCAACCTTCACAAGTGAGGTACCTGATAATGTAGATGGTTGCCTGCTTCCACGGCACGAGCAGAGAGGTTATTTTGGCACCCTGCTTGTCTATGATGATTGGAGGGTCACCATGTATTGTGAATATGGCCCTTGCTAACATGGCGTCTCTAGAAACAAGATAATGCTCGTCGTCAGTAGGTAACCCTATAACTTTTGCAATTCTCTTCTCAGTTGCCACAACCTCTAGTCCTTTTATTGTAGATTTTCCCTCTGAAAATGTTTGGGTGAACTCAAGTGCAATGCCTTCATCGAAACCGTCCAGCTTTAGGAAATAGTCCAACCAACCATAGTTTCTAAATTTAGTCAGGCACTGTGCATCCTGCAATAAGGTATCATGAGCTGAAGGCTCATTTCAAATTAGTTTACCTCCCATTTTCTGTAATCACTGTCACTCTACAAAATTCCTTTCCTATAATTCCTATCTGAGAACAAATTCCTTTCTACAACACTTGTTAGCTGAAATTGTCCTACACCAATGTCGACTGAATTTTCCTTTTTTATTTTCTTCTTTTGCAATTTGAGATTATGACAGGGTCAATAATGTCAAAGACGAGGTAATAAAAGGAGTTATGATGAAAAGGAATGGCGAAAAAAATTTAGTGTCACATCACAGATATGATTCGTCCCTCATTTCAAATTTTAAATTAGCTCAACTAGATTTACTAACGCAGTCAAATCATGGATTGACATGTGGGAAATGTACCTACATCTTTCCTTTCCCCCCCCCAACCTAAATTTGGACATGTGTCCACACATGTGAGATGCCAGTAGTGATTTGATAGGGGGTATGAAAATTATGTGAACATCCATACTAATCGTACAACAATTAAATGAATACACTAAAAAGATAATTAAGAGAGAAATTAATGTGCACATACCTGAATTTGTGGAGGATACGCCGCAAAGATCATGGAGAAAGTATCGTTCGCCTTTTGAGGAAATAAATTGGGCAATCAATAATGATGAAGTGGAATGATGTGATTTGGAATGAAGTGATGGAAGAGAGAGAAAGGTGGTATGGATGGG
This sequence comes from Sequoiadendron giganteum, assembly GCA_007115665.2. Lineage (NCBI taxonomy): Eukaryota > Viridiplantae > Streptophyta > Pinopsida > Cupressales > Cupressaceae > Sequoiadendron > Sequoiadendron giganteum. The sequence continues at coordinate 463,755,405 of CM021101.1, read as the reverse complement.
CGAATGGGCGGATGGGTGAAGAAATGGACTTCTATAAAAGTAGAAATATTTATTATGACAAGTACGTACTTTAATTATCCAGAAGGAGGGACACTAGGTCCACTGCCTTCAGCTACAGGAAGCTCGGGTGTTGCAGGTTGGTTGAATTGTTGCAAGAACTCTTCTTTGGAAGTTGGCTTGTGATATAATCTGAGACGATGACAGGATCAATGGTGGTGAGCTGAACAACTCCATTGGGAAAGACCTCAACAACTTCATATGGTCGTAGCCACCTTGTCTGCAATTTTCTTGCATTGTCCTGATATCATGAGTCATAAAGCAACGCCCAGTCACCTGGCTAAAATTTCTTCTCCTTGATAAATCTTTCATGCCATTTGATTCTTTGATTCAGAACGACTTCAGTGTGGTGCAAAGTTTTCTTCCTCATCTCATCTAAAGCACTCAACTTCATGATTCTTTCTTTTTGTGCCTCAAAGATATTCATCCCTAAGTTTACTACAGTTCTAAGAGTTTTGTGTTCAAATTCAATAGACATCATAGATGTCTTCTCATACAGTATCTTAAATGGATTGAAGCCTGTAGTAGTTTTCCAGGTGGTTCTGTAGGCCCAAACTACTTCTAATAATCTGTCTGTCCAATCCTTCCTATGAATAGCTACTGTTTTGGTTAGGATGGCTTCAATCTCTCTATTGGTCACCTCAACTTGTCCATTGGTCTGAGGGTGATAAGGAATATATTTCCTATGGCTTATGTTATATTCATTGACTAGTGTTGTAACAAGTGTTGAGGTAAACTGAGCTCCTTGATCAATTACTATTTCTCTTGGCACTCCATATCATGTGAAAATTTCTTCATAAATAAATTTTGCAACTTTGTTGTCTCTTGCATGCTTCATGGCCTTGACTTCTACCCATTTAGTTACATAATCAGTGCATAGAAAGATATAAGACTTACCGTTTGATGGGGGATCAATGGGTCCCACAAAATTCAATCCCCACTTGTCAAAGGGAGTGACTACTATTAGGCGTAGAGTGGAATCTCATCTGATTGGGTTGGCCTGCCCATTCTTTGGCACCTATCATATTTCCTTTTTTATCTTCCTGCATCTTTGTGGAGTGTAGGCCAATAGTAACCTATGTTCAAAATCTTCATTGTTGTCCTTTTGGCTGGAAAATCCCCTCCATAGGGTTCATCATGACATTAATGCAAAATTCCATATGTCTCATCTTCCCTCACTGATCTTCTTATAACATGATCTAGTCCAGTATAAAACAAGCATCCAACAATCCATGTAAAAGGAAAAGACTTTTCAATGAGCACTCTTCTCTCTATTGGAGAGAAGTGAGAAGGAACTCTCCCTGTCACAAGGTAATTAGCTATTTCATCATACTAGGGTATGTGCACAGTAATATAAAATAGATGCTCATCAGGAAAGGAGTCATCTATGGCTTGATTGTCTTTGATGTGGTCAGTCTTGAAAAAAAATCTGCAACAACATTGGTCTTTCCTGGTTTGTCCACAACAGTTATGTCAAACTCCTGCATTAGCAATAAACATTTGGCTAACCTTCCTGAGATCAAGGGTTTGTTCATGAGATATTTGATGGTTGCATGATTAGTTTGCACAAAGATTTGGTAGCCTATTATGTAGTGCCTAAATTTGTTCAGAGCGTAGATCACTACTAGCATTTATTTTTTTGTTACTGTATAATTGAATTCAACTCTTTGTAATTTTTTGCTAACAAAATAAATGGCATTTTCAATGGCTCCTTCTTTGTGTCCTAAGACTACTCCTATAGAATAATCTGATGCATCAGTGTGGATGTGAAAAGGAATTTCCCAATTAGGTCCCTTAAGTACATGAGCATGAGTCAAGGTTGCCTTCAAGTCAGAAAATGTTGTGGCACAATCTTTTGTCCACTAAAATTCAACATCTTTGGTTAAGAAGGTATAAAAGGGTGTTGCTATTTTATTGAAGTCTTTGATGAAATGCTTGTAATATCCTGCATGACCCAAGAAACTCCTAACATATTTTTGTTTTACAGGTGTAGGAAGATTAGTAATTACCTTAATTTTTGTAGGATCTACCTGAATTCCTTTGTGGGAAATGTGGTGGCCAAGAACCACACCTTCCTGCATCATAATGAAGCACTTCTCACTTTTTAAAGAGAGATTTTGGTCTTCACATCTCTGTAATACTTTCCTGAGATTTTCCAATGCTTCATCAAAATCAGCACCATAGGTGGTAAAGTCATGCATATAGATTTCCATACAATTAAGAGAGATGTTTGAAAATATGTTCATGACTACTCTCTGAAAGGTTGCAGGTGTGTTGCATAAACCAAAGGGAAGTACTTAATAGGCATATGTTCTTCATGGACTTGTGAAGTTTTTTTTCTCCTGGTCCTCAAGTGCAATTTGAATCTGATTGTAGCCATTGAATTCATCAAGGAAAGAGAAGTATTGCTTTCATGCAAGTGAGTCCAACACTTGATCAACAAAAGGTGAGGGAAAATGTTCTTTCTTAGTAGGAGCATTAAGTTCCTTTTAATCAATACAAAATCACCATTTTCCTCCCTTCTTGGGCACAATCACCAATGGAGACACCCACTGGTTGTCTGAGATAGGATAGATAAAGCCTGCATCTAGCAACTTTTGCAGCTCTGTTTTGAAAATCTCCCTCAATGTAGGGTTAATTCTTCTTTGTGGCTGCCTGACCGATTGACAATCATCTTTGATATATATCCTATGGGTGTAAATCTTGGGGTCTAGGCCTTTCATATCGTGATAATCCCATGCAAATGCATTTTGGTGGGCCTTCAACAAATTTTCTAATGATAGCTATTGTTTTTCTCCCAATTTTCTATTAATCGTTTCCATCAGACACCTATACTTGTGTAGTTAACTCTATCATAGTTTTTTCATTAATACATGGTACCTTAAGTTCATATGGTAGCATTGTGTGGAACATACTTTTTTTTGCAGGAATTTTGTCTATAGGAAGAGTGGTTGCAGGATGAGTGGTTGCCAAAAGTCTGTCTGCAAAAATAGTGGTTGTAGGAAGATCAGTAGAGCAGACAGAAGTGTCTTCACGGGATCAGAAGAACTAGATGAATGAGAGGGTGGCACCTCCTCTATCTCATAATGGTTCTAAATTATATTAGATAACACTTCATCTTCTTCTTGAAGCTGTAGGAAAGGGCTTCTACCTAACATCATAAGTTGCATCACAGAGTTAGTTTCCTTGGCCTCTTCACCTACATGCAGCCATATAGGATTATCCTTAGCATAGGATGGTTGAGCAGGAGGATAAAGAACAATCTTTTTGGTGCTCCTACCATCATAAATGGTCATGTCACCTGAATGACATCCAATACAAGTGTATGTTGTTGCTAACCATGGCCTTCCAAGGATGATAGGATACCTGCCTAATGTAGCTTTAGGAGAAAGGATCATGAAGTTGGTTGGATACTCCTAAGAATCTAGAATCACCACAAGGTCCTCTACTATGCCATCAGACTTAATAGTGGAACTATCAACAAGTTGTAGGACAGTAGGATTGGATCTCATATTCACAATGTTTAGTTGTTGTAGGATGTCCTTAGTCATCACATTTATTGTTGCATCCAAGTTAATTAAAGAATTATTTATGTGTGTCCCATTGATAATATCTTCAACCACAGGACTACCTGGATCATTGTACTTGTAGATAGTTACTTTTCCAAGCATGATATCAGTTAGTTGTCCCACTACATGAACTATAGTTGCGTCTTTCTTTTTCTTTCCTAGCTTCTTGAGGCATGATTCTTTGATTTCTTTGCCATATATATGAACATATTTTATGGCTTGGAATAGGGGTATCTGGACACATATATGCTTCAACTCGTCTAGAATTTCAAAAGTGGTGTCCTCATTGTCTTCCTTTTGTTTGGAAACTTCCAATCTCTTGGGGAATGGTGGTTCTTGTTCCGTTTGTTTGGCTGGAACCGATTCAAGTTTTGTAGGTGCACCAGACTGAATGGGAACATCCATAGGTTCTTCTTCTTCCATAGGAATGTCAGTGATGATGGGTGTGGAAGGAGTTGGAAAAGTAGTTCCTGAACACAAACATATGTTACTTAAACTCACAACATATGCTAGAAATTGATTTGGATTATCAGAGTATACAAGTTGTTGTTGTGGTTTATTATTTGGGTTAAGTGTGGGTTGAGCTAGTGACTGAGTGGGTTTAGGCACATTTGGGTTGGGATTGGCAAGGAGAGGCATGATAGCAGGTTGCTGGGGTTGAGAAGGTGGTTGCATGTAACTGGTTGTCTGATTTGGCCACTATTGTCCACCTCTCCATTGGGATGCTTATTGCCAGTTTCCTAGAGGTGGCTATGAAGGTCCTTGAAACTACTGCCAATTCCCCTAAGGTTGTTGCCATTGAGGTGCAAAATTTTGATAATTGGGCCAAGCATTTGGAGGGTTACCCCAAGACTGTGGTGGATATCTTCTATAGTTGGATGGACATGGGGGTTTCCATTGGTTACCATATGAATAGGAATTAAAATATGGCCCAACAAAAGATAGTGGATCTGGTGGCATACCTTGTCTTGGAGCCCATGGCCTTTTCTGTGCAACAAAGTAGACTTGATCTTCCTCAGTCTGAATTGGTTTGAACTCAGGTGGAATCTGCTTGCTGTCAATGTTAGCTACCATCTTGCATATGCATTCTTTCTTCTTTTGTCTCTAATGAGGGAAATATTCTGTCAGCATTGCCTCTGCCTCATCATGTTTCTTCTTGGCCTAAAGTGTATCCAGCTGAGTAGCTAGATTTTTTATGATATCCTACTTGAAATTTTTCAGCAAATGAGTAATCTCCATCCTTGAAACTCCACTAGTGGAAGACTTACCCATAGAGGATTGGTAAGCTCTACCTTTCTTTGAGGCTTCCCTAGAATAGTTCTGGTATATCTTCTTAATATCCTCCCAAGGAACTTGAGTGACATATCCTCCTACCATCAGGTCCAAGGAATTAGTGCAACTTTCATTAATTACTCTCAAGAAAATCAACTTTTGCGAGTCTTCATTGAGTGTATGGTGTGGATATTTCTGCAAACAAAACATAAACCTTGAAATGAAATCCTCTAGGATTTCATCTTCCTTTTGTTGCATTCAGATAATGTCTCCTCCTCTCATATCACTTCCTTTGCAATAATCTTTGTATTTCTCAAGGAACTTAGTCTTCATGTCCTCCCAAGTCTCCACAATATCTTTGTCAAGGCTCATAAACCATCTTAATGCAGCTTCTTTCAAAGTGGTAGGAAATAGCTTAAGCATGGGGGCATCAGTGGTATAGTCATAACTTCTGCAAAGTATATCAAACTCAAACAAGAATGTATTAGGATATTCTATGAAAAGTCCATAGAACTTAGGAAGGATTGAAGCATGGATATTTTTGAGGTTGCCTACTTCATTCTATTGAACAATGGGAAAAGGAAAAGTAGGTTGGCTCTACCTATTAGGCCTGATTCCATTTGCATCAGCCATGCCTACTTGATGAAGTTCAAAAGTAAAGGGTTATTCAAATGGATTTTGATCTTCAAGGGAAACTTCAAAATTGGTTAAGTCAAGAAATATATCAACAAAGGGGTGTGGCTCTTCTTCTTCTTCATTTCTAGGCAAATTTGGAAGTTCTACTAGTTGAAATGGTTCTGGATTATTAAGAAGGAATCTCCCATAAGCATCTCTTCTTCTATGCATGTGTTATCACTCAACATTTGTCAACTCACACAAAGAATTGGTGAAAGAATAGTGGATCATAACTTCTAAACATTAAGAGAAAACTCCAAAAAATACTATAGCAGAAAGAAAACTAGCAATGGCTTCAAATAACTCCCTAGTTTGACACCATTCCTGGCAACGGTGCCAAAAATGTCAACCTCCTACAATTATCTTAATAACTAAGCCTTTACAACCGTGATTCAGAGATTGGACATCTGACCTGAATAGCCATTTTAACCATTATGAAGGTACATTTAAATTGTCAACCCATGGGTGTGAACTTGAAATGGGTCAGCATATTATGTGCACTAGGAACTTCAAAGTAGTCATCTTCGTTCTACAGCTAAGAAAGATTCAATATCGAAAGTAAATTGCATGGAAAGGAACAAAGAAAATGTTGAACATCACTCAACAATTAAACTAAGTTTATCATGCATGACAGGAATGAAAATCTGAACAACAAACAAGGAGCTACTTTGTCTGCTTTGGATACAGGAACAGTCACAAAATGGAATTCTAGTGGCTGCAGGAACAGTCAGTGCCAGATTTTGAACTAAGTACTAAACATAAACTAATAACTAATTTAACTAAACTAAGGGATTTATTACTCACCAAGTGGGCCCCCTTGGATGATTATCCTCTAAAACTAATGTAAACTCAAATTCTCAACTCAAAACTTCATCTTATTCATTCAGAAATGCAATTAAAAAAGAGTAGCATGTTTGGAAATGCTTAGTAAACTATCAGATACAAAATCAATAATCAACAACTTGTCGAATTCTCAAACTCTCCCAAAGAAGGATAATTTGAACCTTATTTATCCTACCCACTAAACAGGGCAGTCAACTACCACTAACTGGGAGGACGACATTTAGGGAAAACAGAGAAAAGAATGGAGGGCGGCTACACATGCAGGGAATCTGGTCAGACATGCAAGTCCAAACGCAGACTCAACACTACAGTAATGCTTGTGGCTGCTCAACATCATGCGAGACCAATATAAGGCAGCTACATGTGGCTGACATGGGGAATATCCGCCATCGTCCTTTAGTTGACCTTCGAACGCCTCCTCAATAATGACCAGTTGGCAGTTGCATTCCTCAAATTAGTATCCTCAAGTGTATCTGCATGGAAATGTTAGTACACATAATAATTTCACATATATAACCACCTTAAAGAACATTCATCAACCACATGCAAAATCAATATAGACAGTCCACATAATAGCAAATGTCATTAAAACTGGCAGAAACATAATTAAACCCAATGTCTCTGGTTTGAGGGAAATATTATAGAAATATCAACATTTAATATCAAATTCCATCTCAACTTTAGCAAATAAACTATGGATTCTACCCAAATTAAGACCAAAAAATAGGCTCATCACTTAGCTTTACATGATTAAAGAAAATGTGATCAATATGGTGTTCCACCAAGTTAAAATACCCTCCAATGAACCAACCAACATGAGGAAAATTCCCAGTCATCTCTCCCCATAATTCACATCTTTCTTTTGTAATATTAAGATCATATATAGAATAAAAACCAATGGAATATACATTTGATAAATGATAGGGTCCACAAGAAACTATGAGAAGGATACACCCCTTTATCAATGAAAAACTTGTTACCCAAAGGGTTAAACTAATAAAAAACCCTCCCCTTCCTTCTCTATGTGACGTATGAAAAAAATTGCATCTCATCGTACATTGGATAGACAAGAACCAAGCCAAGATCCATTAAGTTTAACTTAAAGAAAGAAAATATCAAGTTTCGATTTAACTATAACTTCCTTAACCTCATATTTAAGATGAGGGAGATATATCATTGATGTCAATAGATCTATGTTGTTGCATTGATGTCAATGTTAGAGATGCTTTGATTAGTTGTATTATGTTTTCATTAGTAGTTTCACTAGATTCAACCTCTAGTGTTGCCTTGATAAGCATGTGTGTGGATGAGGTTGATGAATTGATGATTATAGTTGGTTTTGTTGTGGTGAGGAAATGTTATAGATGATGAAAATGTGTTTATGGTGCTTGGTTTCCAAGATCTTTGAATTTTTTTGAATAAACGAGGAAACAGTGTGGCAGAGAAGTGTTTTGTATGGCAAAGCAGTGTTTTGGTTTTTTCTCCGCATTTCTTTTGTATTGAAGATCTTATTATGTGGTTTGGATATATTGATAAAAGGTGTTTAGTGGTGTTATATCCAAAGTTTCTTGTTCTAGATCATTGTGTAGAGAAATTTGTGTTCACTAGTGTGTGAACTATGAAAGCAGTGTTGTCTACGAGAAGTGGTTTTGCTCGACATTTCTTTGCAGTGTAGTTTCTGGTATTACAGATTTGAGAGTGTGCTTATATTTCTCATATCTATCTTTAGTATAAGTTTTTTGAAGTTTGGTGCTCTGCAAGATTGGATTCATGTGTTACAGTATGTGGAAGGTTAATTGGGTGTATAAGATGAGTACATTTTTCAAGTGAAACTTGTTGCGAAGGAATTTGCTCCATTTTAGGGTGTTGATGGAGTATTCTAGAATATTTTTGAGTGTTGTGTGTGGTATATGAGTCATCTTTGGATAAAAGGAAGTGTGTACTTAAATGTTTAATGGTGTTAACACAGGTTCAACCGACCTTGGGTGTTTACAGTAATTGCATAATTGCTTCGATGTTTGTGGAAGCATAGTGTGATGTATATGTGTGGATTTAGGTCTAAGATAAGGTGTGATGTTGTCCACTTTCATTCATCTCCACCGCAAGAATGATTAGCGCCGACCTAATTTAAATTTGCACATTTGAGGTGCATAATCAACCTTGTAAATTATTTTCAAGGTTGTGATGGGTATATATGTAATGTTGAGTTACTGGAGGATATATGGATAAAGTGTGAGTGATGTGAAATGTGATGTGAAGTGCAAAGGTGTGAAATATAGTGTGATCTTTAATGTGTTAGACTACTGGAAGTAGTGAGCAGAAGGCATCTACATTCTTCAGTGAGGCTGCAACTGTTCTGGTGATGTAGTGGTGGATCTTTTTTGTTTCTCTGAGATGGATTTCTCTTTATAACAATCTTCTATCTTCTTTTTTGTAATCTATTAGTGTTCCATTTGAAGTGATCCCTTCTTTTATTTTGGGTAGTGAGCCCTCCAGCAGTGAGCCTATTGTATTTGATGTTGTAATTACTTTATATTGTGAGATAATCCTCACCATGGTTTTTTCCCTTCTTGGGTTTTCCACATAAATATGTTGTTTTGTTCTATATGATGTTGATGTGCTTGAATTTTTTTTGTTTACTTTCGTGCTAAACCATTTTAACAAATTAAGGGTTAATAAAGATCTGAATATTAATGAAGGTTTTGATGTTTAATGAAAATTTGATTCACTTCCACCCCCTCAGTTGTCTTATGCATTCAACAATTGGTATCAGAGAAAGGTTCCTTAGAAGAAAGCTTAACCACTTGAGATAGATCTGGGATCACACAAAATAAGGAGGATCCTCTATTTGATGGATTAGATTATGCATTCTGGAAGACCAGGATGGAAAGTCTCTATGTTTCTCTAGGTTTTGGAGTTTGGAAGTCTATTGAATCTGGATATACCGAGCCTACAAATGGTTCAACCATTGATGATGAGATCAAATCCTGTGGGAACAATGGAAAATCAAGGTATGCTCTTTTGAGTGGTCTTTATAATTCAAAACTTGTAAAAGTTATGAGTCTCAAATAGATTCTAGTGATATTTGGAAAAATATTGAAAGTGTCTATGAAGGAGATGATAAGGTCAAGAAAGCAAAGATGTAGAATCTGAAGAACAAGTTTGAAACCCTGTGGATGTTAGATGGTGAAGATATTAGAAGCTATATGCATAAAGTGGATGAATTTTTTTAAATTCCATCAGAGGTCTTGGTGGAAAACTTGAAGAAGATGAAGTGGTAGAGAAGGTACTAAGAACTCTTACTAAATCTTATAGCTCTAAAATTTCTACTATAGAGGAAGCTTAGGATTTTTAGTGTAGAAAAATGTATCCCTTTACATTTTCACACTTATTTGGGCCCTCTTGGTTAAAATTAGGCTTCTTTATGCCTTATTTGGTCCTATTTTGCATCCACAAGACTTATTTAATGCATTTTTCTTAGGATAATCTCGACATTTAATAAGTGACAAATCATAATTTAATATTTGAGGTTGTGTGTTTCAGATCTAGTGATATAGGACTCATATGCCACCTTGGGTGTATGGGTCCCACCTAGCTCTTGGGGCCTTATTTCAAATATTGTATTGAACTTAACACTTTTTGGAGTTTGTGTCCCGTGTTTAAGATACTGGGACTCATATGTCCAAGGTGGTGTAGGAGTCCCACTTTAACCAAGACCTATTTTAAATCAAATTCTTGGTGATATTTTATTACCCTAGATCTAATGTCAGCTTGTAGTGTTGTAATTTTGGGAAATTTGGCATAAAAAAGTATAAATACAAGGTTATTTCACATAATTTCTCCTAACAAGCAATCTAACAATCTAAGAAATTTTATGAGAGAATTCATGAGCATTCAAAAAGTTGATTATCAAGCATTTGGAGCTACATTCAAGATTCAAGCATCATGTCAAAGTCTTCATGCATCATGTGTGTTTTTGAGCTAACATTTGTGATGTAGGTTTTCATGATTCGAGAAAATATTCAAAGATATTGTCTCATATCAAGATCAAGAGTCAAGATCGACCATATCCATTGGAGCCATTTCACATAAGATTGCAACCTTTATTCCAAGGATCTAGTGAACTGCAACATTGCATATTGTTCATTCATCATTCCCTCATTCTATTTCATTTCATTTCAAGGTTTGATTACCAAAACGGGGTTTGACCAAGGCAAACCCCTATTCCCTAACACAACAACATTTTTCCCTCTTCATTTGGGATTGCAAATCTAGGTGATTTGGAGCTTGAAGATCCTTTGAAGAAAAATTATCAAGATTGAAGAAATTTTTCAAAGTTGTCAAGAAGTTGTCATCTTCACAGAAACTCACCTACATATTGTAATTTAGACTTTTCATACTTCAAGATCAAACAAAAAAAAAGCTACAAAAGATCACTCGAGGCTACCAAAGTTTCAATCAAACCCTAATATTGGGACTAAATCACCACCTTAGGCATATGAGTTTGAGTATACCTCTTTTTAGTATTTTTATGTAGATCCTGATTTGCCAGCAAAATATTCCAAAATCTGCCTAGATTCCAATAGCAGGACTAAATCACCTAGTCTGGCATATGAGTCCCAGTGCACTTCAAAAAGAAGAATTTTAGAGTTGTAGACCTTGTTTGAAATCCGTTAGTTTACCGGGTTCCTTTTTTTCTAATTTATATTTCTCGGTTTGATTTCATGTTTAAAGTTTCTAAGGTTTAGTGCATTCTAGTTTTCGTTTCTTCTTTGAAGCTTCATTTTAATGGTGAACCCCCCATTTAATCACACCTAAGAAAACCCCCTTCCCCTTGTTTGCATTTCCTTCCCTCAATTGTTTAACAACCCCGGTGTTCTACTTAGTAAAATTTCCAATGTTTTTCACCTCAAGTGAATAACCATGATGTTGAAACATAGCAATAAATTTTTTTATTTCCATAATGTAAATTACATGCACATTTGAAATAACACTATTACCAAACTTCCAATGCATTACATTGTAATTTCACAAATATTTCCATAACATAGATATCATATTGAATGAACTCAAGTATATCATTCATGATTACATCCTTCCATATAAATGGGTACATGATACATGCATAGCTCCTTTGAGCTTCATTTGGCAATATATATACAAACTGGTCCTGATTTCCCTGCAATGGTGCATACATTTTGGATGTCCTCGCCCTCTAGTGCATACACTCACGTTGTCCCCAATGCTAGCACAAACATCCACAAACCTCGACTACCAACTGATGAGGAGAAGCATCACTCAAGTGCTTTTCTGCCAACAATGGACTCAAATGCGGTCCCCCACACATTTGTCACACATGACAAGATGACCCTACCCTTCGACGAAGAGATTGGTTGGTAAACCCCATAAAAATAGCCTATCTAAGCTTAATGTTGTGTCCTACAAACCAAAACCTAATCATATGTTTGTCTTTCCTACAAGTATGAAAATACTGAACTAGAATGCATAACTGGAACACAGTGAACTAACAGTGTAAATAGTGGCTACTTACAATACTTTGGCCAAAGTATTCTCACCCAATACTTCGAGTGACAAACTTCTTATTCACATACACTTCTATAGCTCAATTTGGATTATGACCATTTGTATTCTATGCTTATGTAATTTCCTCCAATGGATAATATTTAACCCCAAAAATAACCTACTCCCCTTTTTCCAAAATACAATGGTATCTCTACCAATTAAGCCTTAAGATAAGTTACCCCTTCAATGGACATTCATATCCAAGGTATAACATATGATATTTTCTAGTTTACAAATTAACTTTGCATAGACAAGCTATTCACTTCAAAAGACAATCTAGTCCCAAGTATAACTTTATAATCTAGAGCATGCCTACATAAGCCTCATCATAATCATATATTAAATATTCACATATATCTTACTCCCTTCAGTAATATATCACATCAATAAGTGATTATCATCAAGAGTATAATCACATCAATGAATGACCTCAATCAAATAATAATCATATCAATAGATGATTCCATTCAAGAGCGTATTCTCCTTAATTAAAAGGGTTTAAGCAAAGAGTATACTCTTGTCAATACTATAACTTTGTATTAAGAGTGTAATGCAACTAGTCGAGTAGAAACTCTAAATTTCTAGGTATTTCCCACCTGCGTTCCTAATATATAGAATTCCATAAACTCAAGTGATTTGGCTTAATCAAAAAGGTGAGTTTTAACCTTGATACATCCTAATCTTAAGATAAAGTCATCAACCAATGACTAGTTTGATTATATAGGTTACTCTAACCCTATATGTTCCAATCAAGACCAAACGTACAATCCAACCAAGTAATTTATTCCCAACCTACAAGTATCAATGAGTAGTCAAGTACATATCCCAACCCAGTAGGTAAATCATAACCTAAGATTTCACTCTTTAATCAAATGAACTTCTTGACCCAAATAGGTTATTCTAAACCTAGGGTTTCATTCGAGAGTATAGTATGATAAAGTGTTCATACAAGTAAAGATATTTTATGTGGTTATCATAATGTCACATCATAACTTTCATACCCTCACTTTTGAAATGCTAACCCTATCAATCCCAAGGTTCCCTAGCATAATAAGCTACAAGGCCAAGTCAATTCATGGCATTGATACATTTCACAATATACTTGCAGTACTTCTACCTATATATATAAATAACATCATTATCTAAATCCATGTATAGGGTAAATAGGAGTATTAAGATACTACTCTTAATCATATTTCATCATTTTGGGTATATAATACCACTGATAAACAAACACTCCTATTACAACGTAAATACAAGCACTTTCATAAAAAAACATAAATCAACTTCTTTTTCCTTTCCAAAGTAAATTTTGTAACCTCCTAATGCAAGTATTCTCAAGGAGTAACAAAAAAACATTCAAATCTCATTCTTTCATAAATAAAGACAAATAAGAGAAGACTAGTTCCCCGTGCCTGTAATACACTTAACCAATTGTCTGACTTGACATACAGCCTTCCAACAGTAGATTCCTAGCTTCACTTAGCTCTCTCAAAGAAATAATTCACTAAGCCTCTTACTCAAGATAATGCAATGCTCTCACAAAGTAATTCACAACTCTCTCAAAATATCTCTCAACTCTCACAAAATGTAGCAGAGTAAATTTGTAGAATAATTTTGCAGAATAGAAAGTGTTTCCAAATGAGAGTATACGCCTCTCTATTTATACAAAAAAATGAAGACTTTGCAGCCTACAAAAAAGGCATGTCAAATGACAGAAATATCCATGCAAGTCGACTCACTTCACTTGGCTACAAGTTGGTAGCAAACTAATTTCAAACTCAGCAAGAAAAGATACAAATCGACCTTCTACTCTGACAACAAAAAAGACCAATTCAAATTTTCTCAAGTTAAAATGATGATAGTCGAATGGTAACCCAAAATCAACTTCTATGGGAAATAGAAATTTCATAAATTGGCGCCAAGTATGCAACCACTCCTGTTAATTTGGTGTGGTTATTATCTTGAAACAATCTACAGTTTGCAAGCAACACTTACACAACATTGACTTGGTCATAGTTTCAAATGGAAACAACTCAAAGAGGATTCGCCCTTTAAAATAGCGCTCAAAAAGGTATTTTTACTATTTCATATCCTCTTGTTTACTTTTCTTATTCTCAAGTATTCATTAATACTTTATATTGCAGCTTAATATTTTATCACTTTACACAAGCATTCCTAGCTTTAAGTAAATCATTTTTTATCAATTTAAAGATACCATTCCATAGCATTGACTATGGTTTATTCACCATATTGACCTTATGTTGCACATTATCTTTCTTTAGAATCGACCTTTATTCAATGTTATCATTTGTAATAATCAACCTCTAAATGTTTTGTATTTCTCATACATAGATTGATCTATGCTCAAGATATAAGTCGACTTATATTCATATATAAATCAGCCTCAAATTATATATAATAATCGGCCTCCAAGCATCACAAATATATATATTTATATATTTACATATATATATATATGTGTGTGTGTGTGTGTGTGTGTGCCAATAATTCACATATATATATGTATATGTAGATATACTAATATATATATGCCATGTTAATCAATTATGTATGCATTCGATATATAAATGAATACGAAAAAGTTAACATTCATACAATAGTAATATATATATAAATTATATATATACACACTCCTCTATATAAGCATTAATGCTCATGTGTGTATATGTGTATATATATATATCCAGGCACATATATACATATTGTTCAAAGAAATAAAGTAATAATCCATTCAATAATCGAATGTTACAACAAAGTGATATATTCAAAATAATACCATATTCAAAATGATACTTAGATATATATCTTGTGCTATATTAGTTGCTATATATTTATAATAATCGGTCTTCATTTGTTAAATGAACCGACCTTATATATAAAAGCTCACTATATATATTATATATATATTTAGTACCTATATATATACATATAATATACACCTCTATATAAGCATAATGCTTGTGTATATATGTATATATACGTACAATCACATTTATATAAATTCTGTAGAAATACGATGACCAAATAGTCCATTCGATACTTGAACGACTATGACCATATGGTCATGTCCTCATATAACATCGTATTAACATCTTTATATGTATATGCATAATCATGCATATATGCATATATCCCAAATACTCATTCAACCATACAATAGTAACATAAGGAAGAACTCACAAGATCTAAATAGATATACATCATCCAAACATGCATTCAATAATTATCATGACCCTTATTAATGCAGACACATCATACTAAGGATGACTTACCAATTCCCAACATAACAACTTGACTCAACCATTCTATTGTGAGTGTGTGTGTAGCTTAGATATGTTTCATTTAGGGTTATCTGACCAATCTCTTCTCTTGAGTGATACTTCCCCTCCACCTGGAGGAATGAACATGTCCCTACAACTAGCTTAGCACATTTGCAATGGTGGTTAGACGTTCATAATAAATCCATATGCACCATAACTTTATCACATTTATAAATCAATCAATGTAAACATATATACTCTTTAAGAATTTATCAATACTTTCACATAATACCTATTTTAGTATTCCATTATTTTAGCAAGCATATCAAACTCATGATTGCATTTATCATCCTATTTACCTGTGAAGGTAAAAGTAAATCTGTAATAACAAGACGGGGTGTAACATACTTCCCCCCTTGTGAATCATCATTCTCAATGATTTAAAATACTTTAACATATAGATATAGTCAAAAAAAGGTTTTACTTATCCTTTTCAAATCATATAAGACTTATTAAATAATCTTCCCTCGTAACACCACCACTCCTTGCAATCTTGACCTTCTTGGACCTTGGATTGAGTGTCCTTGTTAATGCATAAGGAAACCTGTGTGCTTCATGGATAATTTCTCTCTCATAGAGCTTATGCATGGTAATCATAATACCTCATATGTACATCTCAAGTACAATAGTAACTATATCCTACATGACACCTATACTCATCTAGATTCATGGTATTCTACTTCCATTGAAGTTTCTAATTTATCTCATTAATGCATACTCATCTAGATTCATGGTATTCTTATTGAATCCATAAATCCTTGACTCTTTGTAGCTATAGGTTGCTATCAACAAGAGAGAGTCTCTCAATCCTCTCTATCCCTTAGAGTTATATAGCTGAAGGTACCTATTGGTTATCCTTCATAACCTTCCTATAAAACCTGATTGCATATTCTTCCGCAATCCAAGGGGGTATCATAATAATTTGTTGGTTTAGGAGTTTCCAACTCTAGGGATGACTCTTATCTATTCCCAAACTTAAACAAGTTTCTTGGAATCTTATCTTCATTTTCATTTCTCCATGTTCTTTTCTCTTGCCATCTTGGCATAAGAACTTTTCAACCATTATATTACGATAATTTTTACGCATTGTTTGCATAATGAGCTCATAGGTTCCAGACTTGAACCTGGAAGCTCTGATACCACATGTAACAACCTCAATGCTCTACTTAGTAAAATTTATGAATTTTTCACCTCAAGTGAACAACCATGATGCCAAAACATAGCAATAAAATTTTTTCTTTCCATAATGTAAATTACATGCGCATTTGAAATAACACTATTAAAAAACTTCCAATGCATTCCATTACAATTTCACAAATATTTCCATAACATAGATGTCATTTTGCAATAATCAGGTCTCAATTTTGGACCAACATGGAACCAATAAAACTTTCTCGTCCTGCAAAACTCCTTGGTTTCATTCTAACTAGATACCACGGATAAGACTTGTAAGAGAATCATGCCACAAAGGTTTCAACTTCCCAATGCCTTTGGGAAAAGCTAGGTAAACATGATTAATAGTTTGGAATCACACCTATATGAAGGCCATTCTAACCATGAGTTTTTTTGCAAGGATTTTGTATAAGGAAAAAGAAGCAATAAAGGTTTGATGCTTTCCTCTTTGTCTTTGCATAGGTTGAAAATTGAAAGACTGTTTACAAGCCAATTTTCATTACTCTATTCTTGTTTAAAATAAAAATAAAAATTTGTAGTGAAAATATGTACATAATTTTATGCATCTAAATAAATACATAGCCATAAATCATAGATGAAAATCTATTACAATATAAATTCAAACCATAACTCAAGAACTACATGGAGAAACCCTTGCAAGAAAAAACTCCACACACAAAGAGATTTGAGACTTGTATAATCCTTCAAATGAGTTACATCAATACAACTTATCTCTCTAAATCACTGCAACACTTCATGCCTTCAACAACCTCTAATTTAACTTGTTTTTCCTTCAAATCAAGCAATAAATATATAGGCATGAGAGAAACCACAAATTTTTTAGGATAGGTGAAATTATAATTGCTATCCTAAGTCAATTTATGTGTCTCCACATTCTTTGGAAATTGTTCTTGAGGACATGAGGGACAAAATCTTTATTATTTATTTTTCTATGACAAATTGTATATGCATTCAAAGAGGTGGACCCTTCACGGTGGTGGTTACAAGGCATCCCAAGAGAATATTCTTCCTAACCATCCAACTTTCTAGGTTGGGACCACTTGAGTGTGCATGTCCTTGCATGTTATTTACATGTTTTTCATGCTCTTGCATAATTGGAGGCCCAAGTTTGAATGGTGATGCATGAGCTTGCATGTAGCCATCAAATTCATCAGAGACTTATAGAGCACTCATATTTGACTCATTTTGATTGGTTGTGGGTTAGGCACCCATGTGAAGGCCATGTGATTATTGAATATTTTATTCCATGTTTATGGTTTGTCCACTAAGTGGGGCATGGGTTTTTCTAGGTTGTTTTGCTTGTATTTTTTAAATACGGTTTGTGGTATTCTCTCCCACAGACTTCTATATATTAGAGCCTTTGGATGGTAGTTGGTAGTTGATGTATGAGTTCTTTGTAGGTTGTCAGGACGAAAAAGTGCTATCAGATTGTAGAGAGGATTTTTGTACTGGTGTGCTTCCTCTAAGATTAGTACAAACATTGTATCTCTTTGGGTGTGGATTTTTTCCCCGCAAGGTTTTCTCTACATATATCTTGTGTCACCTGTGTTGATGACTTGTGGTATTGCATATTTTTATTTCTTTGTTGCAAATTTCAATCACTTAATCTTAATATGGTCATCTTGAACATATAATTTCAGATTTTTAACTACATATTTAAGTTCATATTGCTGCAAGTTATACCTTGATTTCCAACATTTGGTATTAGACCTAACAGTTTTGTTAAGAGAGGGATGCCTTCCTTTTGAGTGTTGAAGGTTTTTTGGTTGTAGTGGGAACTTATGCATTGTGGGTTTTACAGATTTTTGAAGAAGATTAAAAACCATGGCCTCTACCTCTTGTCTAGATATTGAGAAATTCAATGGAACTAGCTACAAGATGTGGAAGTTGAAGATGAAGGATCTCCTTGAAGAGAGGGATCAATGGTTGGAAGTTTCAAAGCAAATGAAACCAAAGAAAATATGTAATGAAGATTGGAAGAAAATGGATAAGAAGGCACGAGGAACCATTTAGTTGTGTCTTGTGGATACCATCCTCTTGAATGTTTTAGAAGAAGCCACCACATACAATTTATTGAAGAGGATAGGTGATATCTATCAAACTAAAATTTTAACTAATACATTGTATCTCAAAAGATATTTGTATTCTTTGAAAATGAAGGATGGTGATTCTATTGCAGAACATTTAAATGATTTTAATATGATTTTAATTCATCTCACATCAGTATGTGTTAAGTTAGAGGAAGAAGATAAATTTATTTTTTTTCTTTTCTCTTTACCCGAATCTTGGAAAAATCTAATTGTTGCCAAAAGTGGTGGTGGTATAGAACCAAAGATGGATAGTCTCATTACAATACTTCTTTCAGAAGAGAAAAGGAGAAATTCCATGAATACGGGCTCCCAAGATGCCTTGTATGTGTGAGGAAGGTCCAAAGAAAAAGGAGGTCCTAAAGGGGACAAGAAGAGAGACAATTCTAAAGGACATTCTAAAACCCTCAGGAATAGTAGAGTAAAGTGTTGGAATTGTGGTAAAAGAGGGCATGTGAAAAAGGCGTGTAGGATCAAGAAAAAGAGTTTGGATTCTTCCATAGAAAAGTCATATAAAGATGGTGATTTTGATGCTTTGTTTATTTCTGCTAACACTATTAGTAATGATTCTTGGCTTATTGATTCAGGTGCCTCCTACCATATGATTCCTCACAAGTATTAGTTTACTTCATGTTCAACTTAGGATGGGGGAAAAAATTCCTTGGTGATGACAACACGAAGAATATTGTTGGTAAGGGAAAGGTAAAGTTGTGTTTTAGTGATGGGAGGATTAAAACCCTGATCATGTTTTACATATTCTAATACTTGCGAGAAAT
Source organism: Sequoiadendron giganteum (assembly GCA_007115665.2). NCBI lineage: Eukaryota > Viridiplantae > Streptophyta > Pinopsida > Cupressales > Cupressaceae > Sequoiadendron > Sequoiadendron giganteum. Next base: position 463,736,005 of record CM021101.1, on the reverse strand, counting down.
CTAATTTGTGTATCCAAGTTGAATGATTCTAGAATGCATGTGACATTTGACAAGTCTGGTTATAGGTTAGTAAGAGGGAGTTTAGTGATTGCTAAAGAATCTCATATAGGGACTTTATTTAGGCTTAATGCCTCCACTTTTTATAATTCTTCCAATGTAATTGGAATTGAAAATGCATGCATGTTGTGGCACAATAGATTGCATCACACAAGTGAAAAATGTCTTAAGACTATTTTGAATAAACAGCTGGTTGACGGTCTTTCTAATTATTTTGTTGGTAAAAATGTTTTTTGTGAGCATTATGTGTTTGGTAAATAGAATATCATCATTTCCTAATGGGACTAATAAAGCTAAGGTCGGTCTTGAAGGGCAGGTGGCGAAGCCTAGGGCCCCGTCTATCTCCCACCCCCCCCGGTGGGGTTGGGATCGACCTATATGCCTTAGGGAAAATGGGAAATCGGTACCAAGGGCCCCTATAATATCCCACCCCCTTGGTACCAAGGGCCTGCCTTTGGCAGGGGGGCTTTCTCACCCTATTGCCTATACCCACCCAAGACGAATATGGTCGGTGGGGTTTGTTGCCAATATGGCCGGCTACCGAAGGGTGATCTTAGGTGGGGTTGGTATTGACCTGCCCTTCAAGACTAACTAAGGGATTATTAGAGATCATTCATTCAGATGTGTTTGGACTAGTGGATGTTGACTCTTTTGGAAAATCTCGTTATTATGTTACTTTCTTTAATGATGTGTCAAGATACACCTGGATTTATTTTATGCCTGCAAAATGTAAATTTTTCACTAAGTTTAAGGAATTTAAAGCCTTAGTTTAGAATACAATGGATTATAAGATAAGGGTGTTGAGATCTGACAATGGGGGTGAATAATTTTCTAGATAATTTGATGAGTTTTGTCAGCATGCAGGTATTGTTCAAAAACATACTACACCTTATACACCTCAACAAAATGGGGTAGTAGAAAGAATGAACTAAACCTTAATGGAAAGAGCTAGGAGAATGTTGAGTGGTGATAAGCCTGATAAATTCTTTTTGAGTAGAATTTGTAAGTACTACATGTTATTTGGTTAATAGATCTCCTTGTTCAACTCTTGTTGATAAAACTCCTTATGAAGTGTGGATAGGTAGAAAGCCTTTTGTTTCACATTTAAGGGTATTTGGTTGTGAGGATTTTGTTCATGTGCCTCAAGATAAGTGTTCTAAGTTGGATCCAAAAGAACAAAAATGCATATTTGTTGGTTATGGTGAGAATGTAAAAGGTTATAATATTTAGAATCCACTAACCCATAAAATGGTTTTATCTAGAGATGTAATTTTTAGGGAGTTTAGAGCTTACTCAAGTGAAGAACAACCAAAGGAGAAAGATAAGAAAAAAATAGTGCACTTTGAGACAAATATTGAAAAACAAGAAGATGCACATGTGGAAGAACAACCATATGGATTTGAGGATGGAGAAGAAGAAGAGGGTTCAGAGAGTTCAAAAAGTTTAAATGATGTGCAGGATGAGCATGAAGAAGAAGAAGAGCAACAAGAGCCCCTTAATCCTATCTTGAGAAGATCCACAAGGCAAAAAAATATAGTTGATAGGTATATCCCACCTAATTTTCATTGTGTATTTGATTTGTTGAGTACTGACGATGAACCTAGATCCTACAGGGAGGCTCTTTCTTCAAAAGAAAGTGAGTTTTGGTGCAGACCATGAAGGAGGAGATGATGGATTTGGATAGTTGTGATACCTGGGATCTTGTGAGTTTTCCAAGAGGGAGAAAGTCTATTGGTTGCAAGTGGGTGTTTAAAAATAAATTTGGAGCAAATGGTCAGTTAGAGTGGTACAAGGCCATATTAGTGGCCAAGGGCTACTCCCAGAGAGAATAAATTGATTTTGGTGAAATTTTCTCTCTAATTTCTAAGTTAAATTATATTAGATTCAGATTATCTATTGTTGTTGCTTATGATTTTGAAATAGATAAAATGGATTTTAAAACTGCTTTCTTGCATGGGGATCTTGAGGAAGAAATTTATATGTGACAGCCTAACGGTTTTGTTGTGAAAGGAAAAGAACACTTGGTTTACAAGTTAAAGAGATCTTTATATGGTTTGAAATAGTCACCCAAGATGTGGTACCAAAATTTGGATGCCTTTGCATTGAAGTTTGGTTTTTTTAGAAGTGAGGAGGATCATTGTGTTTACATTAAGGTTATTGGTGATCAAATTCTAATCATTGTCTTGTATGTTGATGATATGTTGTTAATGGGTAATAGCAAGGTGATGATTAAGGAGCTTAATACTCGACTTTCTGGCACATTTGATATGAAGTATTTTGGGGCTGAAAAATATATTCTGGGGATGGAGATTAGTAGGGATCGGGTTCATAGAAATCTTTGGTTAAGTTAGAGTAAGTATGTTGATACTATTTCGCAAAGATTTAATATGCATGACTATAAAATAGTAAATATTCCATTTCCAGTTGGTACTAAGTTGAGTTTAGACATGTGTCATAATTTTGATGATGATGTTGAAGATATTTCTAACATTCCTTATGCTAGTGTTGTCAGTAGTTTAATGTATGCAATGATTTGCACTAGACCAGATATAGCCCAAGCAGTGGGAGTTTTGAGCAGGTTTATGTCTAACTGGTGCAGGGGCACCATGTTAGTCATTTTGTGTAAGTGAGGTCTTATGCCAAGTTTTGGTTTGTTTTAGTCCTTTTTCAAGAAATAAGGTCATAAAAGACCATCTTATAATGTAACTTGAGTCCTTTGGGCCGGTTTAGAGTTCATTTTGCAAAAAAATGTTAATATTTCCAAATGTTGTCATGAAAAGTTGCAAAAGGTGCAAAATTGGGAAGTTCAAGAGTCAAGTTAGTTTTTTCTCGGTGGAAAGGTAGTTGAACTAATTATTCATATTTTTAAATTATTTAAAAATATTTGTGGGACGTTTGGAAAAAGTTGGCTTTTGTAAATTTGAAATTTTGAATAGAAAAGACATTGAATTCTTTGTAATTTTTTATAAATTTGCTGATCTAGAGTGTTGTACAGCCCCGTACAGATTGCTTGTGATCTAAAAGGTATTAGATTTGATGGATATGTAAGTTAGCATCACTGTGATTTTGATTTTGTTGGATTTCATAAAGATTAAAGTAAGTTAGGGGCAATTTTTTGTGGGCGGGTCTGTAATACCCGATTGAAGGTTTTGAGAGCAAACAAAATGTTTTATTGACCCATTCCACCATTAGAATTTCTTGTAACTTGGTGGAATGGATACTTTTAGGTATTTCTTAATCTTTATGGAGATCTCAAGAGCATGGAAGGCTGTTAGAAGGGTTTATGGTACTGTTGTAGTTGTGTTTTCTTGAGTTTTGGTTTGAAAAGTGATTGCTAAGAGTAGGAGTTTGCATAAAATGCAATGATAAAGGATAGGAGATGGTCTAGATAGCATGTTCAGACCTGTTATAAATTTTTTGAAGCATTTACAAGATGGTTTGAGGTTTGAAACAATTAGATTCAATAAACCCTCTATTTGAGCATGCCTAAAATGGCCTAGATCAAGGGTTTGTGTTTTGTTCCATTAGTGAAGGTTCCAGTGACTAATAGTTGTTGATTCAGGGTATTTGAAAACTCATCAAGGTATGAGAACAATTTTTTGTAATTGGGGAGGTGTTTAGAGGGGTGTTTCTTTGTAAAAGTGGCTTATTTGGCCTAAGAGAATAGCGTAGCAACATGATTAGAGGTTGATGGTCCAAAGTGACCCTAAGTGGTTTGAAGATATGTTGAAGTTGAGGAAAATGGGCATCTGGAAAGATATTTTGTTTGTGGGTTTGAATTATTTTTTAAAATATATGGATAAAATTCCTTGCTTGCAATGTTACTAAGAGAATAGAGTGAAATTGTGAAAAGTTGACAAGATAGGGTTGTAAGGAAAAAAAATTGTTTGAATTGGATAAAATTGTGATTGTGAGAAGGTTGCCTCCCTACTATGCATCACTAACCCTAGTAGAGAGCATTGGATTTTTTTTGAGAGGGTTTTTAGATATTTGTGGGGTACTGGTGCAATCATAGATGGAGGGTTCAAAAAGAACAATCCAAACCATGCAGCTTAGAGTCAACATAACAAAAATAACACAAGAAAATGATATATGAATATGAATCTTTATTGAGTTGGTATTCTTACTTGCAACATATGCCTCATGGGTGAATAATTAAGGATTGCAGGCCCATCGCAAGGGCATTCAATATTACAACTGGACAAAGGCCTTATTATAGTCCCCTGAAGGGTTGATGGAAAAATCTAGATATCTAACTACTTATGAGTAACTGAATGAGTGAATTTCCAAATGATTACGAATGCTTATAAATATGATTCTCTAGCTCCAACAAAGGTTTGTGTTGACCACAAAGGTTCATAAACCCGATGAATGATCAATCGTGTAGGTTGGACTCATAATATGGGAAGATAATCCTTCACGAAATGAAATGAATTGTGAATCTCCAAGATAGATCCCATTGGACCCAAAATGATTATATGATGTCACATTAAGTTCTGTGCATTCTGCAATAGGTCTGCACTAAGAAATCTGGACTAGGTTGGTCCCAAATGCTCTAACTATTAAATACAGTAAAGTTCTAAGAGCGATAATCTTCGGTAGAAAAATGCAAATGATCTGAAATCTAGATGTGTGATATATGTTGATGTTTAGATGTTATATCCTTCTCCGCGAGCTAAGAAACGATAATTCTATGAAATACAAAATGAAAATTTGAAACTACTACTGAATGAAATGCAAGAAAAGAAATGTTTGTGGTTGATAAATGATTGATTTACAACCAGGGATGATCCTACACCAAGTACTTCTAATTAATATTTGGTTTATCATGGTACTGATGATTTGGATAAGTCATTAAACATACAGGGTTTTGTTGATGCAAATTGGGCAGATGACTTGGATAGTTGAAGGTCCACAGTGGCTATTATTTTACTTTATTTGGAGGTGCAGTGAGTTGGATGAGTAAGAGGCATCCTATAGTTGCATTATCCACCACCAAAGTAGAGTATATGGTAGCTACACATGCTTCTAAGGAGGTATTTTGGTTACAAAGACTTGGTAATGGCATTGGTTTTGATTGCAGGAGAGTGAGGATTGGATGTGATAGTTAGAGTGTCATATGTTTAGGTAAAAATTATATGTATTATGCTCGTACTAAATATGTTTATGTTCAATATCACTTTTTGTGAGAAATGGTAGAGAATTTTAATGTTTTGATTGAGAAGGTTGACACTTTGGATAGTGTTGTAGATTCTCTAATGAAGCCAATGAACATGGATAAGTTCTCTTGATGTAAGAAGGCCATGGGCCTTGATCACTATACTTAATTATATATTTATATATCATGTGTTGAAATGAACAAGACAACTGAGAGGGGGGGTGAATCAATTGTATCTAATCACATTCACTATAAATATTGAATAATTCCACATTCACTTTAATTTGTTATTAAGTATGAGCATGAAGTGCAGATAACAAAAAGTAAACACAAGAAACACCAGATTTACATGGAAAACCCAATAAGGGGAAAACCACAGTGAGGATTAACTCACAATATAAGAGTAATTGCAAAATCATTTACAAAGAGGCTCACTACCAAAGGGCTCACTGTCCAGATGGGAGGCTCACTGCCTACATAAAGATAGAAATAAGAATGTTACACATAAAACATTATCTCAATACAACAGAAGATCCACCACAACAATCGGCACACATCCACAACCTTGATCAGAGAATTGTAGACACCATGAGTTCACTTTCACACAATCTCTCACATCTACCATGTTTCTCACACTTGTGGCATAACATCTTGTCTTGTATTTATACCATCTTCAAACTTAGAAACTTTCTCCAAGGTCAGCTACACACTCTTCATTTTACAAATTCAATTTATGTCGGCAACTCAACATTCCCACGATGGATGAGAATGAGATCAGACCAAACCATGACTTAACCAAGACCCAAAACAACATCTTGGATCGATCACACACTTCCTTAATTGATACTTATCCTTCTCATGAGTGTAAACACCAGGTCAGCCAAACCTAATGAAAACACCAATGAACTTTGAAGTACATGAATCCATAATAAGAAGATAACATGTGAACCACATAACATTCTTCACCATACATTGGAACACATCTTAGATGACTTCAAATTCATCCACAACTACTGTAATAACCTTCATATAAAGAAAATTTTCCATCAGTCTATCCAGATTGTACAAACACACATAGTAACTCTGAAACTAGTCTTTCGGAGTACCAAACCACAAACACCTTTGATAGAACATAGATAACATCCTTACAAGCCTTCTTCCAGATCCACAAGACTTGAAACAAACCAACAGAGGACTATAAAGAAGATACATTTCTCCTATTCCATAGACAAACAACTCTGCCAGACCAGTTCACAAACCGGTGAACTCAACTTTCACTCTTCATCAAACTAGAAGCTATAATCTAGGATATATCACCCAAGGATTCCCTTAAACAACACTACAGATCTGCACAAGCATAGAATCAAGAGAAAATAAATGTGGAGAACATACCAGAGCACATTTTGAACACACACAATTTTATCTTCACTATTTATTAATTCTCTCAAAATCACTTGGTAACTCATCATATCAGCACACTTGCAACACCATAAAAATAGCTCCATGTACTCACAACATCTCTACATTATCTCAAATATGCATGCACCACATACAATCACTTGTTTCCTTTCACTACAAAAACCTATACTGTGTTGACATCAATGAAAACACCACCATACTCATTCATACTTGCAACAATCTCCCTCTTTGTCATTGATGGCAACACATGATGTGAAAAACTATCCAAGACAACATATACTACATTCCTTTTTCTTCCACTATTATTTTTCACATGACTCTCTCTCCCCCTTTGACATCAATGGAAAAAAGGATTTTTACATAATTCTTCAACCATATATAATTTTGATCACTCCCCCTTAGGAGTGCACCCATGACAACACACATATCATATAGAAACAATGATACTTCCTACTCCCTCTAAGGAGTATACCCCAGTCATTAGTCTACACAAATGATGAATCTATAGATCAACTAGACTGATGCACCTCTATGTGCACCTAGTTCAAAGAAGGAGGGGTAGTAACCCACAACTTCTCCCGAAGATACTCAAAAGCATCCTTAGGAAGATCCTTAGTAAATATATCAGCAATCTAATCCTTTGTAGGCACATATTAAAGCCTAAATTTATTCTCTAACATCTTCTCTCTTAAGAAATGATATATGATAGATATATGCTTTGTCCTTGAATGCATTACCAGAATCTTAAAATATTTATTGAACTTGTATTATCACAAAAGATAAGGATAGGCTCATTACACATCACTCCTATATCCTTCTATTTTTGCTTCATCCATAGTACCTATGTGCAACAAGATGTTGCTACTATGTACTCATCCTTAGCAGTGGATAAAGAGACTGAATCTTGTTTCTTGCTTAGCCATGAAACCAACTTGCATCCAAGAAATAATGCACCACCACTTGTACTCTTTCGATCATCTACACAAATAGCCCAATCTGCATTAGTGTAAGCACTTAAAGTAAAATTAGTATCCTTAGGATACCACAAACCATAATCTGGAGTCCCTTTTAGATATCTGAATATCCTTTTCACAACTGTAAATGGTGTTTCTTTGGGTTCTTCTTGAAATATAGAAACCAAACATACTAAATGCATGATATTTGGTCTAGTAGCAGTAAGATATAGCAGTCCACCAATCATAGATCTATGCTTTCTCTTATCAAATTTAGGAGATTCACCATCCTTAGTTTGCATCCAATCACCATAGGGGTACAAATCGGTTTGGATTCATCCATTCCAAAATTATGTAATAATTTTTTAACATACTTTAATTATGAAATGAATATTCCCTTATCAGTTTGATTCACTTGAAGTCCAAGGAAGAAATTCAACTCACCAATCATAGGCATTTCAAACTCTTTTTGCATCTCCTTTGCAAATTTCTTGCACATACCCTCATTTCCTCCAAAGATAATATCATCAACATACACTACTACTATTAAAATTTGTTTCCTTCAATCTTGAAATAAATATTACTATATGTGGAGCCTTTGTTGAACCTTTGTAGAGTCAAATACCTGTCCAACCTTGCATACCATGCTCTAGAAGCCTGTTTAAGTCTATATAGTGCCTTTTTAAGCTTACAAACCATGTTTGGTTGATCTGATAACTAAAATCCCTTTGGTTGTTCCATGTAGACCTCTTCTCCCAATTCTCCATTTAGGAATGCAAACTTAACATCCATTTGGTATACCTTGAAATATTTGAGAGAAAAAAATGTTAAAAACATCTAAATAGCCTCCATTCTTGCTACCGGGGAAAATGTATCCTCAAAGTTTGTTCCTTAAACCTATGAATAAACTTTTCACACAAGCCTTGATTTTTTTCTTACTACTTCACCATTCTCATTCAGCTTATTCCTAAATACCCATTTTGTACCAATTATATTCTTGTTACCGGTCTAGGAACCAATTCCCATGTTTAATTTTTCTCTATTTTTTGTAATTCCTCTTTCATGGCTCTAACCCAATTTTCATCTTTGCATGCTTCACACATTGTTTTAGGTTCTATCTTGGAAAGTAGACACAAATTTACCTCAACTGTTGCCACTTTCCTTATTGTTGTTAAAACTTTGTCTTTGTCTCCAATTATTTGTTCTTCTAGATGATTTTTCTGTACATGCGTTGGAGTCTTAGGAGTAGGTTCTGGAGCCTCTTCTTCTTCAATTTTTTCTTCTTCTTCATTATTCTTCTCTTTCTCTTGTCCGCAACCAAGTTCATCTGGTTCATTTTCACTTATTTCAACTAATTTGTGCATATTTTCATCAACTTTTACATTTGCACTTTCAACTATCTTTCTCAATCTTTTATCGTAGCATCTATATGCTTTGATTTTGGTTGCATATCCAAGAAAAATACCTTCATCACATCTTGCATCAAACTTTCCTAGATTCTCATCATCTCTTTTAATATTATATTTTCTTCCAAACACCTTAAAGTACTTAATAGTAGGAATTTTTCCATACCATAGTTCATAAGGAGTCTTTGTGTTGTTGCTTTTGATCTAAACTCTATTAAGAATATAGACAGTGGCATGAATTTCTTTTCTCTAGTATACCTCAAGAACATTTTCCTCACTCATCATAGACCTTGCAGCTTCTTGAACTATATGTTTCTTCCTCTCAACAACTCCATTTTGTTGAGGAGTTTTGGGAGCAGAAAGATGCCTCTATATACCATGCTCTTCACAAAACATATTAAATTCATTGGAGATGAATTATCCATCTTTGTTAGACCTTAAACATTTTATTTTCAAATTCACTTCATTCTCTACTATAGCCTTGAACTCCTCGAATCTATCTAGAGCTTGAGCTTTCTCCCTAAGAAAAGTAACCCATGTCATTCTAGAATAATCATCGATGAAAAGAATAAAATACCTGTCACCATTAAGACTTCTTGTTATTGTAGGACCACAGAGGTTTGTATGAATCAATTCCAACATTCTAGTAGTTGATTGTTCTTTTCCTTTAAAGCTGCAACTTGTTTGTTTGCCCAACTAACAACTTCTGCAAACAACATAGGTAGGCTTTGTTATTTTTGGTAGATCCCTAATAGATTCTCTTGAACTAATCTTGATTAGGTTGTCAAAGTTTACATGTCCCATCCTTCGGTGCCATATCCAACTTTCATTAACTTGAGACATAAAACACTGACCAACACCCTTAAGTTGATAAATGTTTCCATATGTTCTTCTTGTAGCTACCACAATTTTGGACCCTTTTTTTATCTCACAAGTATTATCCTAAAACACAAGCTTAAATCCTTTGCTACACATTTGTCCAACACTCAATAAATTATGCCTTAAGCCCTTAACATAATAGATATCATCAGTATTGTGTTTTCTATAAAAAATAATTGTTCCTTTTCCAACAATCTTTGCACCAGAATCATCTCCAAACATGACTAATCTTCCATCATACTTTTCCAGTTTAGTAAACTTACTTTTGTTTTTGGTCATATGATTTGAGCAGCCACTGTCAATTACCCAATAGTCTTTGTCTTGTCTATCATGAAAGGTAGAAACTAGAGTACCTTCCATCTCTTCCTTCTTATTTTCTGGACCATATTCTCTTGCACATATTTCATGGTTAGTAGACACTAATTTATTCACTAAGGCTAGAAACATGCATTCATCTTTATCACCCTCAATATCAAATTTGTCATCTGAAATTCCAGGATCTTCTCTAATATAATACAATTTCTTAAACTTTTTATCTTTATTGTCTTTTCTCTTCTTGTGTATGGCTCTATTTGGACATCTTGAAGCATAGTGACCAATATTTCCACAACTGAAACATTTAAAAGGTAACATACCTTTGTACTTTATGATACCTCTCTTCAGTTTCCTTGTAAAATTTGCTTCCAACTCCTCTGAACCTTCACTATCCAGATCATCTTCTAACTTTGTGGATTTGAAGGTTGTTTCTGATTTCTCCTTTTCTTTTCCAAATTTCCTCATTTCAAATGTGGTCAAGGTGCCAAAAAGTTGTTCTTTAGTGAATTTATTTGGATCATAGACTTCCTCAATAGTTGAGACATTGTCACTGTAGCTCTTTGATAGGGTCATCAAAATCTTCTCCATTACATCTTCATATGTTAGAGTACCTCCTTGATTTTTGAATTAATTTACTGTAATGTCAAACCTCTGAAAGTAGCTTGCAATTTCCTCACCTTCTTCCATTTTCAAGTTCTCATATTTGCATTTAGCTGTTAACTTCTTTGATAATTTGACTCTATTGTTTCCTTCATAAATATCTTTCAACTTTTCCCAAACTTTATAATTAGTGCCTAATGAAACAAATTTTGTTAGCTCATTCTTAGATAAAGCACTATAGATTGCATACCTTGCTTTTTCATTTTTTTCTTAGGCAAAAATCTCATCTTCTAAAGAAGGACCACTCATTGGCTCAACATATTTTGTCTCAACAGCTTTCCAAGTCTTCTAGCCAAGAGAGATCAGGTAACCTCTCATCCATACTTTCCATAAACTGTAGTCAGATCCATCAAACACAGGGATTGTCAATTTTTGCGTCACCGAATCTACCTCAAGTGATTAAGCTCTTCTTCAAGGAACCAAAGCTCTGATACCAATTGTTGAAATGAAAAAGACAACTGAGAGGGGGTTGAATTAGTTGTATCTAATCACATTCACCACAGATCTTAAACAATTCCACATTCACTTTAATTTTTTATTTAGTATGAGCATGAAGTGTAGATAACAGAAGAAAACACAAGAAACACCAGATTTACGTGGAAAATCCAATAAGGGAAAAACCACGGTGAGGATTAAATCACAATATAAGAGTAATTGAAAAATCATTTACAAAGAGGCTCACTACCAAAGGGCTCACTGACCCATATAGGACTCACTGTCCAGATGGGAGGCTCACTGCCTATAGAAAGATAGAAAGAAGAATGTTACACAAAGAACATTATCTCAATGCAACATAAGGTCTACCATAGCAACCTACACACATTTGTGGCCTTGATCAGAGAATTGTAGACACCATCAGCTCATTTCTTTCAAGAGTCTAACACATTGAATTCCTCACTGCCTCGATTCACTTTCACACAATCTCTCACATCTACCTTGCTTCTCACACTTGTGGCATAACATCTTGTCTTGTATTTATACCATCTTCAAACTTAGAAAATTTCTCCAATGTCAGCTACACACTCTTCATTTTACAAATTCAAATTAGTTTGGAAACTCAACATTCCTATGGTGGATGAGAATGAGAGCGGACCAAACCAACAATTAACTAGGACCCAAAACAACATATTGGATTGATCACACACTTCCTTAATTGATGTTTATCCTTTGCATGACTTGTAAACACCAGATTGGCCAAACCTAATGAAAACACCAATGAAATTTGAAGTACACACATCCATAACAAGAAGATAACATGCGTACCACATAACATGCTTCACCATACATTGGAACACATATTAGATGCCTTCATATTCATCCATAGCTACTGCAATAACTTGCATACAAAGAACACTTTCCATCAATCCGTCTGGACTGTACAGACACACATAGTAACTCTGAAACTAATCTTTTGGAGCACCAAACCATGAACACCTTTGATAAAACATGGATAACACCCTTACAATCCTTCTTCCAGATCCGCAAGACCTGAAACAAACCAGCGGAGGATTGCAAAGCAGATACATTTCTCCCAGTCCATAGACAAACAACTTTGCCAGACCAATTCACAAATCGGTGAACTCAACTTTCACTCTTCATCAAACTAGAAGCTATAATCCAAGATATATCACCCAAGGATTCCCTTAAACAACACTACATATCCGAACATGCATAGTATCAACACAGAAGAAATGCAGAGAACATATCGGAGCACATTCTGAATACACACACAATTTTGTCTTCACTATTTATTAATTTTCTCAAGAGCACTTGGTAACTCATCATATTAGCACACCTACAACACCATAAAGATAGCTCCATGTACTCACAACATCTCTATAGTATCGCAACTATACATGCACCACCTACAATTCTTGTTTCCTTTCACTACAACAACCTATACTATGTTGATATCAATGACAACATTAATGACAACACCACCATACTCATTCATACTTGCAACATCATGGATGTAATTGCAGTGTATAATTTTAAGTGGAAGAATGTTAGGATAGGTGATATTATAATTTTTATCCTAATTTAATTTATGTGTCTCCACGTTCTTTGGAAATTGTTCTTGAGGACATGAGAGACAAAATATTTATTATTTATTTTCCTATGACAAATTCTAATTGCATTCAAAGAGGTGGACCCTTCACAGTGGTGGTTACAAGGCATCCTGGGAGAATTTTCTTCCTAGGTGTCCTTTTTGGATTGGGACCACTTGAGTGTGAATGTCCATGCATGTTATTTGTATGTTTTTCATGGTTGGGTGCCCAAGTTTGCATGGTGGTGCATAAGCTTACATGTAGCCATTGGAGCTATTGGAGACTTCTGGAGCACTCGAGTTTGACTCATTTTGATTAGTTGTGGGTTAGGTTCCCATGTGAAGGCCATGTGATTATTGAATATTTTATTCCATTTTTATGGGTTGTCCACTAAGTGGGGTTTGGGTTTTTCCAAGTGGTTTTGCTTGTTGTTTTGGAATATCATATGTGGTAGTCTCTCCCATAAAATTCTTAATATTAGAGCCTTTGGATGGTGGTTGATGTATGAGTTATTTGTAGATTATCAGGATGATGAACTCTTTCTAGATTGTAGAGAGGATTATTGTATTGATGTAATTCCTTGAAGATTAATAAAAACATTGGATCTCTGTGGGTGTGAAATTTTTCCCGCAAGGGTTTCTCCACGTATATCTTGTGTCACTTGTGTTGATGACTTTTGGTATTGCAGATTTGTATTTCTTTGTTGTAAATTTGAATCACTTAATCTTATTATGGTTATCTTGAACATATAATTTCATATTTGCAACTACATATTTAAGTTCACATGCTACAAGTTATTCCTTGATTTCCAACAAAATCATGAATGGCTTCTAAAACCATTTAGGCTTAAATCACAAGAATAATGAACTTCATCTTCAAACTTTTGATTTTATCCATCTTTTAGTAATGAGCTCATGTTAACTAAAAAATCTTTCGTATTTTCTCCAAGATCACATTTAACTTCTATTTTTCATGCTCTTTCTAATTTGACAAGTAAAAAACACTTTACAAGTTGTCATAGTTGCATTTAGCAACTTTCATGACAACTAAAAGATAATTACAATTTTCCAATTAATAATTAAATACAAAGCAAGGTTGAGACATTTACTCAACATTCTCCCACTTGTTAAACACCTTGCAAAAAAGCATAAAGTGAAAATGAATAAATCAAGCTTTAGAAGAAGTAAGGCCCATGACTTCTCTACACCAACTAAATTTTGTTGTGGCCACTAGTTTAGTAAGAGAATCTGCAACATTCTCTAAAGTGTCTACTTTTTGTAGCATGACTTTACCACCCTCAACCATTTTTGAAACAAAGTGATACTAGACATCTATGTGCTTTGTGTGGGCATGATGCATTGGTTTTTAACCAAAAATATAGAACTTTGACTATCACATCTAATTCTTATTGTTTACACTAAAATCCAATGCTTGAACACAATCTCTCTATCCACATTGTCTCCTTACAAGCATGTGTTGCAGCCATGTACTTTTCTTCTATAGTGGAAAATACAACTATAGGTTGTATTTTTCTCATCCAAATAACTACTCCAAACAAAATAAATACATATCCACTTATAGACCTTTTGCAATCTAGATCACCAACATAATATAAATCAACAAAGCCATGCAAATCAATCACCCTACTCATATCATAAGATCCATGATAACAAATTCAATGGTTAGAAGTCCCACATTCCTAATCATGTCATAATATCTATGACAAAAAATACAATGGTTATAAGTCCCATGTAGTTCCAATGCTCTTTACAAGGATCTTCCATAAATCTACTAAGAACTCCCATTGCTTGGGAAATATCAAGTCTTTTACATATCATAGCATACATAAGGTTTCCTTCTGCACTACCATATGGAACTTTATACATCTCTTTAAGTTCATCATCTTGTTTAGGACATTGTTCTGGAGATACCCTAGTGCCAACTAGAAAAGGAATACTAACTGGTTTACAATAACACATGTCAAAACACTACAAAATAGTGTTAACATGTTACTTTTTATTTAACCATAATCTTATGTTAACCCAATCCCTATTGATTTCCATACCCAAGATATATTTTATATCCCCTAATCTTTCATATCAAATGTACTAGATAATTGACTCTTAAGTTCCCTAATCATTCCCTTAACATTTCCAATAAATAACATATCATTTACATATAGGACAATGATTAGTAATCGATCATAAGTTAATTTAAAATAAGCATAATGATCTTCTTCACTTTTAATAAAGTCGTCATTCAATACAAAGGCATCAATTTTTTTATACCACATTCTTGGTGGCTGCTTCAAACCATTAAAATATCTCTTTAAAATTATTAGGTTGTTTTATAAATATTTCTTCATCAAGATCCCCATGTAATAAAGTTGTTTTAGCATCCATTTTCTCTACTTCTAAACCAAAATCAAAATCAATACATAAAATGAAATCTAATGGAGGTTAGTTTAGCCATGGGATAAAAAATATCACCAAAATCCATGCCCTCAACTTGGGAGTAACCTCTACCACTTTTTAGACCTTTTCCACTAATTGGACCTTCTACCATTCCAACTTACCATCTTCTTTAAATTTATTTTTAAATACCCATTTGCATCCAATAGCTTTCCTCCCCTCAGGCAACTCAACTAGATATCATGTGTCACATTTGTCTAAGGCCTTCATTTCATCTTTGATTTCCTCTAATCAAGAATCATTCTAATTTGAAGGTAAGGCCTCTTTCACAAATCTAGGTTCATTATTGGTAGTAGATAAAGAAAAAAACACAACCAAAATCAGATGGACTATATCCATACCTATCAATAGTTTTACATTTTCTATTGGATCTTCTTAGAGGTGTAACAATATGCTCTAGTTTTTCCTATTTAAAATCCTCTTCTAATCTTTCTTCTTCACCTTCATGTTCATCATGTTGTTCTACATGTGCATCTTCTTGTGGTTTTTCTACATGTGTACCTTTTTGTGGTTCAACCTTAATATCAGAATGCACCATTTTGTTAGGCTTTACATGAGGTTATTCGTCATTTTTAAATTCATTAAGCTCCCTAAAAATTGCATCCTTAAAATATAACATTTTCATCGCTAGAGGATCCCAAATCTTATAACTCTTAATGTTCTTTCCATAACCCACAAAAATATGTTTGTTATCTCTAAAATCAAACTTATAATGTTTTGTTGAGGAACATGAACATATGCCTCACTGCCAAAAACTCTAAAATGAGAAATTGATGGTCATTTCCTATCCATACCTCATAGGGAGTTTTATCAACAAGAGCAGAAGTAGATGAATTGTTAATCAAATAACAAGCAGTGTGAATTTCTTTAGCTTAAAATCATTATTCAATCTTTGTACTACTCAACATGCTTCTATATATATCCATCAAAGTCCTATTCATCCTCTCTACCATTCCATTTTATTGTGGGGTACATGGATTTATTTTCTACCTAACAATTCCTTCATGCTTACAATAGTCATCAAAAACCCTAGAGAAAAATTCACCACCATTATCCATTCTTAAAACCTTTACTTTTATATTTTTTTGTTTCTCAACAAGTATTTTAAATTCTTTAAATATAGAAAAAACAAAAAAAATATCCTTCAAAAAGTAAACCCGTGAATATCTAGAATAATTGTCAATAAAGGAAACATAGTAGTGATACTTTCCAACATATGGTACATCATGTTAGGTCTCAAAAACACAGGTTTGGACCACAAGAGGTTGCCAAGCTCTCACAACGCTTTTGGCCAACGAACAAGGCCAATTAATATAATTGAACCTTCTACTCTTTAGGCTCTGCTAAACCTAGGTGGGTGTACCTATGAAAGTGATGCAGACTTTGTATGATTCCTACCTATGTGATCTATCCCTAATGGAAAATTGTGAGGGATAAATGAAAGCTCGATAATTATTTCTACTCCTAATAATGTTTGAAATATGAATGTATGGATAAGATTTTATGAAATCCTAAAATGGAATTGGTATGACCAGTGCCTACTTCTATTGGGTTAATGGAGTCAAGACGTGTATGAGGTGTGAGTCCTATTTTTGGATACAATTCAAATTGTTTAGCACTTTTATGAGTTTATGTCTAGCATAAACGTGCAAGGATGCAATTATCAAGTTCTTCTTACTGATCCAAATGTCCTTTTCCAAATTACTATGATTAATTAAATGAGTTTAATCCTTCCTTGAAGGAGCCAATTAACTGAACCACACAAGAGCAGCAAATGTGCTTTGATAAACTAAAAAATATCCTTGATATATCAATTTAAATAATAAAGAAATGACAACCTTGGAGACAACCGGATAATATTTTTGATAAATTCAATAAACAACTGACACCATAATTGGATCACCAAATTTATGCATTCTTCTCCATTATATAATTTGAAAATATTTTACAGTATACATCATCATATTTTTCAGCAACTGCTCACCCTATCCAACTACTAGTAACTTCCTAAATCTACTACTACCTCCTTCATGATTTTATTTCATCTCACATATATACATAGTATTAGGGTTACGACCCTTCATATTTCTTCTATTGCGGCGCTTCACCTTATTTTAATTAATTGCCTTCGGCAAATTAAAATACTAATCTTCGTTATCTCTGTTTCTCGTGAAAATAATAATAGTTCCCCTTTTGCATTTATATTTTCACCAAACAAATATCTCTTTTGATTAATTACCCATCACCTGCTCTCGTAACTCCTTAGGTGAAAAGTATTCCACCTCCTAATGTAAATATTTTATAAATTTTTCCCTTTGTACATTTGTGAGTAAAATAATTACTCATCTTATAACTCCCTTTAAAATATTTCACATTTCAATGAAAATATTTTACTTTATGAAGAAAATACTCACATTCACCTCTATTAAACAAGTCTTTACTTTATTTCTCTGGCAATTTTATATTTGAATATCTTTTTAATCTTTACCCATATTGCACCAATACCATTTATTTTAATTTTTATTTCCACCTTCTAATTTTCGGCCTAACATGCACCATCGAAGAGACATTTTTTTTTTTATCCCAATAGTATATGTCTCCCCGATGAAGTTTCCATCGGCGTGACAAACACACACGGTATGATATTAAAAAACTCACTCCGATCACCTTGCTCTCGCCGATGCATTAATTATTTAGGATTTTTTGTTGAGTTGTTTGTAGGTGCATGGGAAATACCTAGAGTTATATGTGCATTTGTTTCATGCTTCTCAAATACTGCCTCTTTAAATTCCACGAGCCATTAGAACCATTGTAAAAGAGAAACAGATATGGGCACAATATTTTTTAAGATCCAACTGTCTGGTTCATCTCATTCATCTTGTATCAAGATCAAGAACTCAATAGCATCATCGCTGTCAACATATGCAATCATTAGTGTGAATTAATTTTTTAAAAGCCTTCTTTCGATGTTGGGTCTCAGCCTGATTTTCATCTTGCCACTCCTTTTGGCACTTGAAATCCATTCTCTCCTTTCATCAATTTTGTTCAATATCACAGACTTCAATAGAAACATATATGTGTATGCATTTATACAAATATTTAGGCAGCAATATGTAGATTCAAAGCATACAGCACATAAAATTGTTCACACTTGCATTTGTAATAATTCCTTCATCGTACAGATCCATCCATGTACCTGTGTGCTTCTTCAGGTAATCAGCCGCTACAAAAATCTTTTGTCCATGGGATTTGGGAATGTGATACCATAATGTTTATTCCTTGATTCTGATATTGCCTGACAAAGCTCATCAGCAATGCGTTTTGATTTTGAAGAGTGAAGCTAAAAACCTCTTATTTCTATGCCAACATAAAAGAGTAACATGTAATTGGAGGGTGCTAAATTCATTTTAAAACATACCAAATGTTTTAAAAAATTATGCCACTCAAACTTTAGCACATAGGAAAATTTTAATTTTCGCTGGAGAGTAAACAAAGTAATTTCATCGCGGAAACACAGAGCATCCTGGAGTTATAAAAATTTGCAAGGGACTCTGATCAATTATTTTGGAAGTGGGTTTCTAACAAATTTTGAACAGCTCACCAAATCGAGGTACTTCAACATGTAGTGAGGAAATTCAATTTTTAAATTAATGCACCAAATGACCTTGGAATTCAATGAAATTGAAATTGGAGACATTTGAGGTCAAAAAACCAAATGGGTCATCCTTATAATTTCAAAATTTGCAACTTTTTTAGAGTGCCAAATATAACCCGGGAGTAATCGCAAAACAATTAAAAAGCATATCAAGACTCTTCTAACGACCATGAAAATGAACATAAATGTTGAGTTGTGATAGGAGAGTACGCTCTTTAAACGGTTTGGCATGAAGTTGTCAGAATTGAAAACTATAAATTCCCAAAGTTGTTTATTCAACATTTTCGGAAAATTGCACTTGTCCAACTCAACTGAACCTCACCAACTTGCTATTTTTTGGAAATATCATATCACTTCCTGTGAATCCATAGCTTTGGGGATTTATTCTTTTAGGTATGGTGAATATGTGTGCAAGAGGGTTTCTCTTCAATCTTCTTCCTTTACAAGATATTAAACATCAAACTTGACCACTCGGTATCTGTCTGGAAATGTAGTCATCAAACTGTGTAAAACCCACTTGGTTTTATATTGCTAAAAATATCAAACGAACTGCTAAGGCTCTAAAAATTTACATGAAATCACATTAAGGTGGGAAGAATTTGAAGCACCAATTGATTTGTCATGATATCTTTTTAATTGCCTAATATTTACCCCCAAGGTTGATCATTTCAACAAAATCTTCACTGTACGAACAACATATTTTCTCAAGAACCCTTCAACTTGTCACTTTGAAACTTCGTCAAATTTGATTGTATGAAGCTGAAAATTGACGTGCGCACTCACATATGTTAGATGGACACACCTGCAAGATGGCATTGCATGAAAATGACTAAATTCAAAATTATGATTCTTCAAAATGTGCTCTTTGGGCTACCTTTTCAACTGAGTTTTTGAGTGTTGTATTAGAATTTTTGACATGGCAACTTCAATTTTTTCCAAAATTTGATGGTTCCAACAGTGGCTCCGTCTGGAAATGTATGATTGTGAGATCATTGCAAGAATCTAGGTCTCTGGAAGAGCAGACCAAGTATGTTATCTATTGAGCAGCAAATTGAAATTCTTTTCTATCATGAAATGATATGGTTTTCTTAAAAACAAAACCTCACCCAACTGATGGCACAAGGCCAGCGAAAAAGAAATGCCAATATCTTCCCCTATCATACACCTTGTTTTGTTGTGATTTCATCAGATTCCTCTTGAAAGCAGTCATGCAATTTGCCCTACTACATATATTACCATTGAAAACTTTCAAAAAATTATTGTGCTTAGTTTGACCATTCTGCAGTTCATCATTATGTGATAAATCTTTTTCATCTACAACACACAATATGTATGTATATTCAATGCAACTTTCCTCATTATTTTTCTCACTATCATGTGTTATAAAATGATCTCCTAGTTGATCTGAAATTTCAGCATCAGAATGCTTCTCTTGAAAGTCTGAAAATTTTGTCTCATCAGTATCTTTTGGGATAACCAGATTTGAAACATTTTTTATTTCTTCAACATCACTAACTTGCATTGGCACAAATTTTTGATTCATGTAATCATCATTATGCAAATTTGGAACAACTGATGTTGGATTTCTATCATTCATGGTATGTAAATAAATGTCTTATCTACATGAGCCCAAAACTTCTAAATCACATCTCTTCTTGAAAAAATACAGATTTTTTATCAGCTTCAAAGGTTTTTCCATCATATTGATAAATGGACATGGAGTCATATGAATCATTGCATAAAGTAATTTCATTGTCAAAGAAAATGTAGGTTGGACTCAAAACATTGGAATCATCCCTTTGTGCATATTTTTGATATTCAAGAGTTAACAAATCTGAAACCTGCTCACTGCTGAGTGAACATGTTTCATCCAGATCTTCTACCATTTCTCCAAATTCTTGATCTTCATAAGAACTGAAAATATCCCCTTGTTGTGAATCAAGATTCATGTGATTGTCATCAAACTCGTCTTCATTGTGGCATGATACACAATTCACTTCTGATTCAAATTCCAATTCATCAACACAATAATTTCCAACATCACCATAGTTATTCTCTTCACATGCTGATCTACTCTCATCTTCATTTGAGCATGTTTTATCCTCATCATGGATTGGTTTAAAAAACACAAAGAAATCA
This sequence comes from Sequoiadendron giganteum, assembly GCA_007115665.2. Classification (NCBI taxonomy): domain Eukaryota; kingdom Viridiplantae; phylum Streptophyta; class Pinopsida; order Cupressales; family Cupressaceae; genus Sequoiadendron; species Sequoiadendron giganteum. The sequence goes on along the minus strand of CM021101.1, from coordinate 463,714,845 downwards.
TTTTGAGGCACACCTTGGCAAGATGTCATTTCTGATCCTTCTATTATTTGATCACACAATGGTTTTGAATTTTTTTCAAAATCACTTTCAAGTATGCAATCTTCATGTTCATCAATCATGTCCTCATGGTTATTTGTTGTAGATCGATATGTTATGTGTTCTTTGTCAAGTGGATTTTCTTCTTTATGGACCTCTTCTATATTTTCATCTTCTTGGCCCTCATAAAAGCTTTCCTCCATGAATTCTTCTTCATCATCAATTGTGCCATCATAGTATTGATCTGAGAATGAAGGTGAAATTTGCTCATCTTTGCTTGCTTTATCACCAATATACTCCTTATGAAGTGTATCTTCAAGAACATCTTCATCATTGTAGTCCTCTTCCTAGATGCATGATTGACCTTCCATATTATCACCATCTTCCAAATCTGAAAAATTATCATTAGAAATCCCAATAGCACATACTTCCTCTGTTTGTTGCATTGTTTGACCATCCATGATATCCCTATTAGATTCATTATCCATATACTTTGTCCCAAGTATGGAATCAATAAATTTGTTCACTACATCAAAGGCACGTTGTTTTGACGATTCTGACCAATAAACTGACTCGGGCTCCCATGCTCTTGCGAATTGTGCAACAAACATGGGCCTTGTAGGTCTATAACAAGGAGGTAATTGCATACATATGTCTACCATCCTGTTGTACAAAGAACTTACAGATTCTCCCTTATGTTTCCTTATGTCAAAAAATGTATCTAAGGGGGAAATTCCATATTCTGATTTTGTACTGGAGTCTTGGCTTTGAGTATGTACATCATCATCTTCTTATTGATTATGTAAATACTCATCATCTTTGTCCTCATACTCGCTCAAGAATATTTCTTTCAAATCCTCCCATGAAGATATACTTTGCACAGGCAAACTTATAAACCATTCTCTTGCACTATCCCTCATAGATCTTTAAAAACATTTCATAATGACATCCTCTAGATAAATTTGAAAGTTGACAATAAAATTCTCGAATCGTTCCATATGCTCATAAGCAGATTCATCCCATTCTCCATGAAATTTAGGGATATGCATTAGCATTTCTATCTCATCGCAGGGGTAAGGATTTGGGTAGCCCTGGGCATTACTAAAGTTAAATGGTTTATCAATAATTGAGACAAAATTTGGAGGGCCATATGGGTTTTGGTATATCATTGATCTTTTTTCAGGAAATGGAAGATGAATATTCATTTGAGGTAATGGTTGTGATGCATAAGTGTTCTGTTGTGAATAGCACACATTACCTTCATTGTCTAATTCGACTCCCAATTTCAGCATTCTTGTTTCAATTGTAGTGTTTTTTGTTTCCAGTATAATTGTTGTTGCTCCATTTCTTCCAATTCTTTCATTGTCTGATGTCTTCTTTATGCTCCTGACAAAAGGTTACAGCTCCACAATATCTATGCATTATTTATCAATGTTAAACAGAGTCACCACCTACTTTTCCAAAAGTAGGAAAATGAAATGGATTGCTTTTGGTTTGCCCCAACGGAATCTCCAAAAAAATGTGAAACTTTGTTGACTCAATAAATGGAAAGGCTGGAATTTTTTTTGAGTAATCCCCAGTAGAGTCACCAATTTGTTGGGTCTCAAAAACGCAGGTTTGGACCATGAGAGGTTGCCAAGCTCTCACAACGCTTTTGGCCAACGAACAAGGCCAATTAATGTAATTGAACCTTCTACTCTTTAGGCTTTGCTAAACCTAGGCGGGTGTACCTATGAAAGTGATGCAGACTTTGTATGATTCCTACCTATGTGATCTATCCGTAATGGAAAATTGTGAGGGATAAATGAAAGCTCGATAATTATTTCTACTCCTAATAATGTTTGAAATATGAATGTATGGATAATATTTTATAAAATCCTAAAATGGAATTGGTATGACCAGTGCTTACTTCTATTGGGTTAATGGATTCAAGACGTGTATGAAGTGTGAGTCCTATTTTTGGATACAATTCAAATTGTTTAGCACTTTTATGAGTTTATGTCTGGCATAAACGAGCAAGGATGCAATTATCAAGTTCTTCTTACTGATCCAAATGTCCTTTTCCAAATTACTATGATTAATTAAATGAGTTTAATCCTTCCTTGAAGGAGCCAATTAACTGAACCACACAAGAGCAGCAAATGTGCTTTGATAAACTTAAAATATCCTTGATATATCAATTTAAATAATAAAGAAATGACAACCTTGGAGACAACCAAATAATATTTTTGATAAATTCAATAAACAACTGACACCATAATTGGATCACCAAATTTATGCATTCTTCTCCATTATATAATTTGAAAAGATTTTACAGTATACATCATCATATTTTTCAGCAATTGCTCACCCTATCCAACTACTGGTAACTTCCTAAATCTACTACTACCTCCTTCATGATTTTATTTCATCTCACATATATACATTGTATTAGGGTTACGACCCTTCATATTTCTTCTGTTGTAGCGCTTCACCTTATTTTAATTAATTTCCTTCGGCAAATTAAAATACTATAATCTTTGTTATCTTTGTTTCTCATGAAAATAATAATATTTCCCCTTTTGCATTTATATTTTCACCAAACAAATATCTCCTTCAAGTAATTACCCATCACCTGCACTCGTAACTCCTTAGGTGAAAAGTATTCCACCTCCTAATGTAAATATTTTATAAATTTTTCCCTTTGTACATTTGTGAGTAAAATAATTACTCACCTTATAACTCCCTTTAAAATATTTCACATTTCAGTGAAAATATTTTACTTTATGAAGAAAATACTCACATTCACCTCTATTAAACAAGTCTTTACTTTATTTCTCTAGAAATTTTATATTTGAATATCTTTTTAATCTTTACCCATATTGCACCAATACCATTTATTTTAATTTTTATTTCCACCTTCTAATTTTCGGCCTAACATGCACCATCGAAGAGACATTTTTTTTTTTTATCCCAATAGTATATGTCTCCCCGATGAAGTTTTCATCGGTGTGACAAACACGCTCGGTATGATATTAAAAAACTCCCTCCGATCACCTTGCTCTCGCCGATGCATTATTTATTTTAGGGTTTTTTGTTGAGTTGTTTGTGGGTGCGTGGGAAATACCTGGAGTTATATGTGCATTTGTTTCATGCTTCTCAAATACTGTCTCTTTAAATTCCACGAGCCATTAGAACCATTGTAAAAGACAAACAGATATGGGCACAATATTTTTTAAGATCCAACTGTTTGGTTCATCTCATTCATCTTGTATCAAGATCAAGAAATCAATAGCACCATCGTTGTCAACATATGCAATCACTGGTGTGAATTAATTTTTTAAAAGCCTTCTTTTGATGTTGGGTCTCAGCCTAATTTTCATCTTGCCACTCTTTTTGGCACTTGCAATCCATTCTCTCCTTTCATCAATTTTGTTCAATATCACAGACTTCAATAGAAACATGTATATGTATGCATTTATACAGATATTCAGGTAGCAATATGTAGATTCAAAGCATACAACACATAAAATTGTTCACACTTGCATTTGTAATAATTCCTTCATCGTGTAGATCCATCCATGTACCTGTGTGCTTTTTTAGGTAATCAGCCGCTACAAAAATCCTTTGTCCATGGGATTTGGGAATGTGATACCGTAATGTTTATTCCTTGATTCTGATATTGCCTGACAAAGCTCATCAGCAATGCATTTTGATTTTGAAGAGTGAAGCTAAAAACCTCTTATTGCTACGCCAACATAAAAGAGTAACATGTAATTGGAGGGTGCTAAATTCATTTTAAAACAGTCCCAAATTCATTTTAAAACATACCAAATGTTTTAAAAAATTATGCCACTCAAACTTTAGCACATAGGAAAATTTTAATTTCCGCTGGAGAGTAAACAAAGTAATTTCACTGCGGCAACACAGAACATCCTGGAGTTATAAAAATTTGCAAGGGAATCTGATCAATTATTTTGGAAGTGGGTTTCTGACAAATTTTGAATAGCTCGCCAAATCGAGGTACTTCAACATGTAGTGAGGAAATTCAATTTTTAAATTAATGCACCAAATCACCTTGGAATTCAATGAAATTTAAATTAAAGACATTTGAGATCAAAAAACCAACTGGGTCATCCTTAGAATTTCAAAATTTGCAACTTTTTTAGAGTGCCAAATATAACCCGGGAGCAATCACAAAACAATTAAAAAGCATATCAGGACTCTTCTAACGACCATGAAAATGAACATAAATGTTGAGTTGTGATAGGAGAGTACTCTCATCAAATGGTTTGGCATGAAGTTGTTGGAATTGAAAACTATAAATTCCCAAAGTTGTTTATTCAACATTTTCTGAAAATTGCACTTGTCCAACTCAACTGAACCTCACCAACTTGCTATTTTTTGGAAATATCATATCACTTCCTGTGAATCCATAACTTTGGGGATTTATTCTTTTAGGTATGGTGAATATGTGTGCAAGAGGGTTTCTCTTCAATCTTCTTCCTTTACAAGATATTAAACATCAAACTTGACCACTCGGTATCTGTCTGGAAATTCAGTCATCAAACTGTGTAAAACCCATTCGGTTTTATATTGCTAAAAATATCAAATGAACTGCTAAGGCTCTAAACATTTACATGCAAGCACATTAAGGTGGAAAGAATTTGAAACACCAATTGATTTATCATGATATCTTTTTAATTGCCTAATATTTACCCCCAAGGTTGATCATTTCAACAAAATCTTCATTGTACGGACAACAGATTTTCTCAAGAACCCTTCAACTTGTCACTTTGAAACTTTGTCAAATTTGATTGTATGAAGCTGAAAACCGATGTACACACTCACATATGTTAGATGAACACACATGCAAGATGGCATTGCATGAAAATGACTAGATTCAAAATTATGATTCTTCAAAATGTGCTCTTTGGGCTACCTTTTCAACTGAGTTTATGAGTGTTGTATTAGAATTTTTGATATGGCACCTTCAAATTTTGGACATCCACAAGACCAAAGGAATCGCTATGAATTACCTCCAAAACTCGTTTAGCTTTAGTACTTCCAAATTTAAATGATAATCTATGTTGCTTTCCATACACACAGTGTTCACAAAAATAAAAATAAAAATAAATAGAGTAGCTTGACAAACCATCAACCATATCTTTTATTTATGAGATTTTTGAGACCCTTTTCACCAATATGACCCATCTTGTGGTGCCACAACTTACATGATATAGAGTTATAGAAAGTAGAAACATCAAGTCTAAATAGGGTTCCACACTTATTAACCTTAGCTAAAACCAACTCCCTCTGCTTAACTTGCAACCAATCTTTTCAAAAGTAACATGCACCCCTGAATCATTCATTCTGAATATAGAAATTAAATTTATAGCTAAACCAAGGATGTGCAATGCATCTTTAAGGATTTTAACCCTTCCATCACTAAAAATCAACTTTACCTCCCCTCAACCTACAATTTTCGGTGTGGTATTATCCTCAAGGAAAACTTCCCTACCATGATAAGTTGAATAGGTGGAATCTTTAATGGATTTGGTAGGATGCACTTGAATCTATTAACCAATAGTCCTCATAAGACATATTAACAAAAATAATAAAAGCATCAGTAGCTTCATCATCAAAAGATTTATTTGTAAAGGAATCATCATTATTTTTCTTTTTATTCTTACATTTCTTTTTGGGATTCCCCCATTTACCTCTGTTCCAACACCTCAATATACTCTTACCATGTGTTTTTTACCTTCCCTTAGACTTAGAACGATCCTTAGACTTGTCATTTTCTCCTTTCTTCTTGTTCTTAACTTTCTCCTTAGATCTACCTCATACATGCAATGTATTTATAGATCCCTATGAAGTCCTTCTCATTTCCTGTAAAATTAGAATGGCAATGGGGGTATCCAACTTTAGATCATCTAAAAAAGAACCATTAATTGTGACAATGATATTATCCCAAGATTCAGTTAGTAAACATAATAATAAAATAATTTTATCCTCCTCATCTATCTTTACATTAACTGACTATAATTGACTTAGGATTAGATTAAATGAGTTTAAGTGTTTTGTAATCAAGTCTCTGTTATTTATTTTAAGAGAATATAAATTTATTTTCATAAATAAATTGTTAATCTCCTATTTCATTTCATAATTTATATTCAATAGTCTCATTAAACACATTTAATAGAATAGAATCAGATAAACACAAACAAATAGTGTCATGAGCCTTTTTATCTAATTTAATCCAATCTTTATCTAACAAACTATCTAGTTTCTTCTCTTTATTAACATAAATCCATTGATGTCTTTCTTCCAAGATATGCTCCATCTTTAACTTCCAAATGTCATACCCAAGACTGTTAAACTTTTCAATGTCCAACTGAGATGAGCTAGCCATGATCTCTTATCACGCTAAACCTAAAACTACAAGAAAACACAACACACTCCCACTACAGAAAAAGACCCAATCAAACACTCCAAGAAATGTGTACCCCTCTCTAATCAAGCCAACTTGGTTCTAATACAAAATGTTGAAAATCGGGATAAAATTTTACAGTGAAAATATGTAGATAGTTGTATGCATCCAAATAAGAAGATAGCAATAGATCATAGATGAAAATAGATTACAATATAAATGCAAACCATAAATCAAGAACTATATGGATAAACGCTTGCAATAAAAAACTCCAAACCCAAAGAGATCCAATAATTTTATTAATCATTCAAATGAGTTGCATCGATACAACTTACATCTTTGAATCACTACAACACTTCATGGCTTCAACAGCCTGTAAATTAATTTATTTTTCCTTCAACTCAAGCACTAAATTTATAGTCATGAGAGAAACCAAAAACCTTAAATGGTTTCTAAAACCATTTAGGCATTAATTGCAAAAATAAGAAACTTCCTCTTCCAGCTTGTGATTTTATCCATCTTTTAGTAATGTGCTCATTCAAACTAAAAAATATTTCTTATCTTCTCCAAGATCACATTTAACTTCCCCTTTTTCATTCTCTTTCTAATTTGACAACTAAAAAACACTTTACAAGTTGTCATAATTTCATTTAGAAAATTTTATGACAATTAAAAGATATTACAAATTGTCAATCAATAATTAAATAAAAAGCAAGGTTGAGATATTTACTCAACAATTTTGAATCAGAAGTGTATTTTATCTTCCATCCTTGTGTGTTTCCATATTTTAATATCAATCTCCTAACATCCCAAGATTTTTTATTCCTTTAAAATATTACGATTCTAAAAATATTTCCAATTCCTCACTCTACAACCTCTTACCCTGCTCTCTTCAAACTAGTCACAAATTTGTGAGCCCTAATTTGCATCAAATTCCTTACCCATTGGAAATAGTTTCCAACATGTCTAGAGAATCCAACTTTTAAAGGTGGGCTCCATGAATCTTATCAAGTAATGGTCACTATCAAGTCCTTTTTAAAGATTAATAGTGGTTGGTTGTTACTATTTTCCTTCCCACTTCACTCCAATTGACTCGTTTTAGTAAAAATGTTAATAGAGATATAATGGCTCCACTTATTAGTTATGATTATTGAAAGATAAAAATACACAAAAATATTTTAAATGTTGTATATTCATTGTATTCAAATGAATTCAATATCATAAAATAGTTTGATAAAATCAACACAAATTTATTTTGACAGAAATCAAAATAATTCAAGTTAGAAATGCAAGTTATTTCAACCTTGTCATTAGATAGGATTTATGTATACTTTAGTGCGTATGATTACATGATAAATTAATAACATCCAATGAAGAAGTAACACATAATTGTGTGAATATTTCCATCTCACTCCATGGTGGAGTAATGAGACTTGAATTTTATTAAACCTGTGAAATCCACTTATCCAGACAATGCATGAATCAATCTCCTCATGTTGAATCAATAAATTTTGTGTTAATTTTTTTAATTTTACTTCCTATTTGTGTAAAATTATTTCTTTTGAGTGGGGTAGAATAATTACTTTTTATAAATGTTAAGTTTCATTTAAAAAATGGATCAGATGGAATTGAAAAGTTGTATTTATAAATATTTAAAAAGATTTTTTTGGTATCATTATACAAAAATATCCATATTTGTGTGGAAAATGATTTGAAATAATTAAAAGGTAAATTTTGAATTGTGATACAAACTTTAAGATATGATATATTTTTTTTTTGGAAAAAGGTAGATTTTTATCTCATATTACTAGGTTTTGAATGAAAATATTTTGGATTTATATATTAGAAAAGATAAATTCATATGATTTTGTATCAAGTTAATTTGAGATGAGATTGGAAGGAATTGATTCAAATTTTAATCTTAGATTGAGAAGGATTGTGGATGGAAAAACTATTTTGGATAAATTTCTAGAATCTTGGATGATAGCTTGCATTGCGTGTGAGCTTTCTTTAAACCCTTCTTTCAAATTTGAAGAGAAAGAGGATTTTTTCTCTAAATTATTCAAAATTTATTTTTATTGTTTTGAATTGAAATATAATGGGTTGTCATTGTATACATGAAAAATTAAATTATTTGTGTTTTCAATATTAAAGTTGAAAAATCTTGGAGAACTCCATTAATGGAGTCATGTCATTGTTGGAAGTTGTTGTCATTGATGTCAAAACTAATGGTTGTGTTGTTTTCATTGATGTCCACGTTGATATGTCCACACTAATTGTTGGAGATTGTTGGCAGTTGAGAAGATTGTTGGCAATTGTTTTCAACACTGATTGCAAGAAGAGAAGATTTGAATAAGTTCATGGTTGGATTTCATGTCGTATCAAAGAAGAGAAGATTTGAAGAAGTTCATGGTTGGTTTTCATTCCTTACCAAAGTAGTATTATTGCTTTAGTGTTCATATAATGAATTATTTCTATCAACAGATTTGTTCTCATACGGATATTTTCAAATGAGGATTAGAAGCGTGACTAATGTTGTAGAGATGTTACTAAATTTCTACAGTATGTCTCTTTCTCTCTCCTGATGTTCCTGATAGTATATGTGTTTTTAAAAGAAATATTTGGTCTTCACATGTTTTATAATTAATTCATGTTCAAGAAGCTACATTGAATTCTATCCAGGAGAATGCTCTGCATTCCTCCATTGTTGCAATTCTAGTCTTGTGGTTTGGTATTCAATGTCAGTGCTTTGTGTACATTGTACTCCTATCTTTTCATGTCACTTGTTTTGCCGAGGAGAATTCTATGAATTACAGAAGGTTGGCAGTGTTACTATTTGTTAGAACTAGTCCAAGAAATGCTCTACATTTCTCCACATTGATGTCCCTACTCCTGCAGCTTGGTGAATGTGCTCTCAACATTTATGCAATGTCTCGGTTCTAATATCATATGTTGAAGTGGTTCGCAAGTTGTTCTACTTATGCTACATTATCCAGTTATGTATCTTGTGTTTCCTGAATAAATTTTTTTGTACATGTTTGATCTGTGATGACTATTGATGGCATGAAAAAATGAAAGAAGTGTACGGAAGTGATTTTGGATGTTCAAGGAACATCCCTATGTGATATGAATGTTGTTAATTGGTTGCTTTGGTGTTTGTCGCATTGTGTCTTGATTTGGATTTCTGGTTATTTGTGGATATCTAGCCAACAGGGCTTGTTCCTTTGCTTGGATCATGTGCTTGGGGGGGATGCACTAGTAATGGAAGACATGACATGATAAATTTGGGTCTTGACTTATCTTATTTAGGACCACATTAATAAAATTCAATTGAAAGAGTGTTTATAGGTTGATTGACTATGTGCCTCAAATGTTTCATCCACACATTTCTTTGATGTCAACTTAGGTTGTTGCACACCTATGTGTAAATAATTTTGGATCACATTGAAATAATTGTTAAGATTTGTTTTGGTCCTCTTTATCCTCAATATAGGACCGCATCATGCTTTGATGGTTGACCAGTTAAATTCATTATTATTCTTTTTTTTGGCCAACCTAATTGAAGAATTGAAGTGTTACGATGGATATAAATACAAGATCATTCCAAATGCAAAAAGTAAGTAAAAGTGTACAAGTACCAAGAAGGGTATATGCAACTCATATTGAATATCTAGTATAGATAGTGTTGAAGATTGTGAAAGAAAATTTTAGCAGTGATTGAATGCCTCAATCAACAGAGAGTTATGTTGACAATCTTTGTAATTCATTTTATTTCTCATTGTATCCTACTCTGAGATAGTGAATATCATTAGGTCCATGTATCTTTCTCTTGGATTTGGTTGGTACTTCAATGCTAGAAGTCATATTTGTATCTTTCCCTAGGAAGTGAGCCTTCTACCAATTCATTTTGGGAGTGAGCCGTATATTGTGAGTTAACTCTCACCATGGTTTTTCCCTCATTGGGTTTTCCACATAAATTCGATTTCTCCCTATGCATGTGTATGTTCTCTACTTTCATCTCTCTATTGTTGATCTAATTATTGCTATATCTTTTATTATTTAAGTTTTTTTAAGGTGTTAGAAATCCTAATTGTTATAATCTACTATGTTTTGTTCTAGTTAAAGTTATATATTTATCTACTAAAGTATTTGTACTTGTGTTGAAATTTTCAAGATCCATAAGGGGCTAAGTTTTGGTGTAGACTGATTCACCCCCTTCTTAGTCTCTAAAAGTGTCCAACAATTGGTATCAAATCCAAGTTCCTCTATAGAAGCTTAATCACTTGAGGCAAATATCTGAGATGGCATATGATGGATCACACAAGGGTTCTAGGTTTGATGGGACTAATTAATCCTATTAGAAGATGAGAATGGAAGGACACCTAAACTCTCTTTGTTTTGGTGTATGGGAATCAGTAAAAAATGGTTATGTTTCTTCTACCACTCCAATCACAAATCTTGTTGAGATTAGATTGTATGATATTAATGCTAAAGCCAAGAATATTATTCTATGTGGATTAGTTTATTCAAAATTGTTGAAGGTGATGAATTGCAAGTCAACCAAAGGTGCATGGGAGAAGCTTAGTAGTATTTATGAAGGATATTCCAAAGTGAAGAAAGCCAAGATGTAGATCTTTAAAAGCAGATTTAATACTTTGTGGATGACATATGAGAATATATTACACGCTATATGATTCGGGTTCAAGAAGTTGTTACTGGCATTACTGGTCTTGGTGGAGAAGTGAAGGAAAGTGAAATTATGAAGAATTTTATGAGATCTCCCCCAAAATATTACAGTCATAAAGTGTTTGTCATTGAAGAATACAAAGACCTGGATCAGTATTCGGTTGAGGAAATGTTTGGTACTCTTATTTCCTTTGAGATGAGAGAGTTTGGTCAAGATGGTCCAAAGAAAGAAGTCACATTTAAAGTTAACAAAAAGATTGAAAATGATGACTTCAATCATAATAAAGACCTTGATGATGTTGAAGCTAATTTTTTTAGAATATTGAAGAAAGGAACTTGTAAATACAAAGGTAAGTTACCCTTTAAATGTTTCAATTATGGAAGAATTGGTAATTTTTTTGGAGTCAAAAAATGACACTGAGAGGGGAGGTGAATCAGTGTCTTAAACAATTTTAACATTTTCCATAAAATAAAACTTAGATAATTTATGCTCTTAAAATTTCAATGATAAATACATTCATGAGTTGAATGCAACCATTAAAGAACTGAAATGAGAAACATCAAAGCAAAACAAGGATCATTACAACATTATCACATTAAAGCAAAGAGACCACAAATGAGACCACAAGACAAATAATATGACGAGTGGAAAACCCTCTTGGGGTAGAAAAACCACTCCAGAAATGTTGCCTTACTAGCTTAAGCTTTAAAACCACTGCTCACAAAGCCTTCCAGGAAAATTTTAGAGCACCCACTCTAGGAGCACCAACCCCTTACAAATTTAGGAACACCCATTCCAAGGAGCGCCAACACCTTCTACAAATTTAGAAACACCCATTTCAAGGAGCACCAACCCCATATTCAAGAACTCAGAACAATAATATATTAGAGGATTTCTTTGTTTCAAATACAGCTCGCATATCCCTCTCATTCTAATATGTCTAATATCCTGAAGATTCAACTTGAATCTAAAAAATACTAAACACATTAGATCTTATATATTCTCTACATCATATTTACAATATTTTCAATTACAAAACTTTGTGCACTAACACTTCAAAAGATAACTCGACCCAACTCAACCACAACACAATGATTAATCATTGTATTTATATGTATAAAAAATGTGCATCTATGTTGTCATGCATCTTCAATAATGTATCATGAAACTAATTACAAAATCATTTTTATTCAAGCACATGAATGTAGTGATAGGTGGACTACTGATAAAGAATATTTTCCCATACAAAACATCTTCAGCCACAGGGTTTTATCCATAAACCAATAACGTATAAAAACTACCAAGAATCATAATCTCTTTCATGACAAAAATGTTCACAAGCTTCGAATAAAACAAATAGCATTTCTAGATACCTGATAATGGAGAAATAAAAACTGAATGCAAAGCAAGATATCCTGTCAGGAATATTCTAACAATCCACCTACTCTCCTTCCAGAATCGAGCAAAAGAAACAATAACTTCCCTCCTAAAAATTTCCTCAAGCAATCGATGAAATACCTGATTATGCAGTAAGAAAAATAAATAAATACTAGAGGAGATTCATTGCACAACTGCCCAGTTGAAAATCTTCATCTTTTGAGCACTACCTCTTCTTTCTCTAGTTGCCACAGTCAAGTTTTTGCCAAACGATTGCAGCCACAGTCCCATCATAGCTCATGCAGAGAGCGTTACAGTAAAAATAATTATCAAAGTAACAGCAGTCACACTCTTTCCATGGTGGCAGCTAGGGTTCCAAACCCTAAGCGAAGTGAAGCTCAAACTATTTTTCCCTAACCTTTCCTTCTTTCTCAATTCATTTGATGACTTTTAATTAATGAATAATGCATTGAATTCTGATGAAAGACAACATAATTATTAACAAACAATCATAATGTTGATAATTTTGCGGTCAAAACATTTGCAATACATGTCGACAACATCATTGCCACATCACCATTTACATCAAACATGCGATGCTGCGAAGCTACCAAGGATTATCAAAGAATTTACACAATGTTGAACTCAAATTTACCACCAAAGTATGCTTAGGGAAACCCGATAGGGTTTAGACTATTTTAGATGTCGAATCCAATAATGATAGTGAATGATCGCTGTCAAAGATATTACAAGAAATTTTGACCGCAAAGCAATGTTAATTATTAAAATCAATGAATGATAGCCTTCGATTCCTCGAGTGTTTCCAGCTAGAAAATACACAATGGCAAACTTGATACCAATACCAATTAAAATACTATCGATGTCACTGCCATGTGACATTAAACAAAGTCAACTTTCTTTGATCAATGGATTGCAATGAGACCCGATAAGGCTTATTTTATATGCCTTCTTTGATGCCCAAACACTTTACAAGGTGATTGTTAACAAACAAATCATATAGAAGGCCAAATGTATATCGATAATACCATCAAACAAATAACATTGCCTGAGCCCAATATGTATTCAATGCTTCTAGGAAATGTGAGTTCATATAATGTAACAAGAAGGCTTTAGAGCCTTTAGAAAGACATGAGTATACTGATCAATCTGAGATACTACAAGTGCATACAATATAGTGTCAATATGTCCAAGCAACCAAACTGATCCACAATGATGTCAATGATGTCAATAAGCCAAAAAAATGCACTAACATATCATTCCTGATAAAAACCAACTGAATATACCTGAGCTTGTAACCAAGAATGTTCAAGATAAACATTGTCCTGTCAAAAATGAAAACTTGAAACCATCATCATATATGCCAAAAATGATATGATCAGGTATTCTTCCAGATGATGAAAATCTTGTAGCATGATCATGATCAACACTATCAGTCCAATTAAAAAACATAAACATTTGCAAAGGAATATCCGAAATGAACCAATTTGAAACTCTTATCCATAAAATAATAGCTGAAAGTGAATTTGACATCAAGGAAAAACAATAATCACAACTGAAAGCCAATAAATTTTATATCCAAGTGTCCATATAAAGAATCAATATATGATAATAAAAGAAATATGATCAAAAGAAGTTTTTATTTTAAGGAAGTCAGCTGTTCTTGAGAAGATGATGATGATGATTCAAATGATGAATCCTTATTCATGGTCTTGAATGGAAAAAATAACAATGTTGATGAATGCAAAAGGGCTAGTACTCTATTGAACAAAAAAACTAGGGAAAATATATGCCAGTATGGACTGTTTTTCATGCAAAGGAAGAATCCAATTCTTGGGTAATTTATAGTGGTTTTTCTCATCACATGATTGGTGATAGGAGAAATTTCATTAGTCTCAAGAAGTTCAATGGTGGAGCTGTTAAGTTTGGTGATGACAATTCGACACGGATTTGTGGAAAAGGAGATATAACAATTGATGGAAAAAATAAAACTAAAGATGTCATGTATGTCAAAGGTCTAAAACATAATCTCCTGAGTGTCATCCAAATGTGTAGAAGAGGTTAAAATATTACATTCCATGCTAATGGATGTGAAATCAAAAAGGAGAGGTTTGGAAAGCTTGTTGTTGAAGGAAAAAGGACAAATGGTAATGTCTATCATCTGAAGGAGGCAAATGGAATAATCTACCTATTGACTCAGTCTGAATAAAGTTGGTTGTGGCATAAAAGGATGGAGCACATCAAATTTGAAAACATGGTAAGGATTAGTTCCTCTCATGCAGTGAGATATTTTCCAAGGATAACCAAGCTTGCAAATACATTGTGCAAAGAATGTCAAATGGGAAAGCAAACAAAGAATGATTTCAAAAGAAAGGAGTGCTCCATTTCAATGCCATTATAGCTAACTCGCACTAATGTATGCAAACCTAAAAGGATAAGAATCCAACAAGGTCAAAGGTACTTTATGTTGCTTATAGATGATTACACTAGAATGACTCGAGTTACTTTCTTAAAAGAAAAATTAGAAGCATTTGATAAGTTCAAAATCTTGAAAGAAAAGTGAAAAATGAAATGGATGCTAGAATCAAATGCTTAAGGTAAAATAGAGGAGGATAATCTACCTCATATGAATTTGAATTTTTTTGATAATATCATGGCATTAGGAGATATTTATTTTCTCCTAGAACCCCTCAGTAGAATGGGGTAGTTGAATGTAAAAATAGAACTATGTAAGGAATGGAAAAAACGATGATGAAAGATATTGACCTATTGAATGTGTATTGGAGGGAAGTACTTCATATTATTGTTTATTTTCTCAATAGAGTACAACTAGTGGTCAATAGAAATAAGACCGCTTATGAGCTATGGCACGGAAGACCTCCTACTATTAAGTATTTCATATTTTTTGGTAGTAGATGCCTCATCAAAATATATGAAGTTGATCTTGGAAAGTTTGACTCCAGATGTGATAAAGGAATATTTCTTGGATATTCTACCAGAAGCAAGGCATATAGATGGTACAACAAGAGGCTAGGGAAGATGATTGAAATTACAAAATATCAAAGTAGATGAAGACTTTTGTCAAATCTCCCATGGACCTAAAGTTTTTGGATCTGATATGCTTCCTTGGGTTGAAGAATAAGAAGAAGAAACTGAAGAGAAAGAAGAAAAGGAACTGGAACCAGTGAAGGATCCCAAGGCTCTAGTGAAATATGTGCAGAAGAATCACTCTCTAGATCAAATCATGGGAGACAAGGATGAAGATTTACTAACTTGGTGGAGGTTTGCAAGAACTAGTGAACAAGTAAATATGTTCCAATTGTCAAAATTTGAGCCCAAAAACTTTGTGAATACCAAAATAGATGATAATTGGATAAAAGAAATGGAGGAAGAACTGGATCATATTGAAAATAATTAGACTTGGGAAATGGTTCCTTGACCTGCTGACAAAAATGTGATAGGAACAAAGTGGGTGTTCCAAAGAAAGTTGAATGAGGAAGGTGAAGTTGTGAGAAACAAGGCTAGATTGGTGTGCAAAGGATATTCACAAGTAGAAGGCATTGACTTTGAGGAGACTTTTTCTCTAGTAGCTAGAATGGAGGCTATAATAATGTTTCTTGCTCTTTTTGCTCATAAGAACTTAAAATTATATCAGATGGATGTCAAGTCAACTTTTCTAAATGGTGACCTAGAGGAGGAAGTATATACTGAGCAACCATATGGCTTCCAGCTATCTAAAAATACATACATGGTTTGCAGAATCAAAAAGGAATTATGTGGTCTCAAGCAAGCTCCTAGATCTTTCTATGCATGATTAGATAAGTATCTACTTCAACGAGGATTTAGGAAGGGTAGTAGACAATAATCTATATATTAAATTTTAGGAAGACAAGTTGTTGATTATAGTTGTGTATGTTGATGAAATCATCTTTGGTGGAAATGATGATATGTGTAAAAAATTTACAAAAGAGATGTAAAAGGAATTTGAAGTGTCAATAATTGGTGAGTTATCCTTCTTTATTGGTCTTCAAATTATTCAACGAGATGATGGAATTTTTATTTCTCAATCCAAATATGTAAAGGAAATGATAAAGAAATTTGGAATGGAATATTTCAAACCTGTGGGTACTCCTATTGTGATTGGCTATCACCTAATTCAATCAAATGAGTCTCTAAAGGTTGATCAGACTCTCTACAAGTCTATGATTGGTGGGTTATTATACTTGATTTCTTCTAGACCTGATATTATGCATGCGGTATGTTTGGTTTACATACTTTAAGTGAATCCTAATAAAACTCATGAAAAATTAGTGAAGAGGATTTTCAGATACCTAAAAGGTACTCCAAATTATGGGATATGGTACAAAAAGGATCAATATTTCTCTTTGAGTGCCTACAATGATGTTGATTAGGCAGGTTGTGTTGATGACCATAGAAGCACAAGAGGAAGTGTGTTACTTTTGGGAGACATATTGGTCTCTCAAGGTTCAGTAAAAAGTAAGATTCAGTATCCTTGACCATTGTAGAAGAATAATACATTGTTGTAGCATCTTGTTGCACTCAAGTGTTGTAGATGAAATGGACACTAAAGGATGTGAAAGTGAATTATGATGAACATATTCCCATACTATGTGACAATACAAGTGCAATTAACATTTATAAGAATTTAGTAATGTATTCAAGGACTAAACACATCTTAATGTGGTACCATTTTCTGAGAGAGAAAGTTGCACAACATGAAGTCAGAAGGGAGTATATGCCTACAAAGGATTAGATTGCAAATATTTTTACAAAGGAGCTTTCAAATGATACTTTTGAGTATCTGTGGTAGAAGCTAGGGGTTATTGCCCCTCCTTGTTCTCACTAGGTTCATAGATATGTGTATCATTCCATGGGAATAAATTCATGTCATATCCTTTTCTCTTGGATTGATTGGTGCTACCCCTTAGGTGGAGATGGTAGTAAGAGAGAGTGCTAAAGTAATTGTGCAGTTTTTGTATCAAGAAGTGTCGTTGGTCAAAGGGGGGCATGTGTTGTTGCTTCAATAGATCTTTTTTTCCCTTGTTCCTAAAGTTAGAGAATTTCTTGCTACATTATGTGGGAAAGTATGGCCCTTTGTCCTTGATATCGAATTAGGAGAGTCAGTAGTGTGTGTTTCCATCAATGCCAAAGGGGGAGATTGTTGGCAGTTTTTGTCATTAATGTCAACACCGATGGTTGTGTTTTTTTCATTGTTATCCACATTGATTGTTCGAGATTGTTGGTAGCTATTGTCAATACTGATTGCAAGAAGAGAAGAGTTGAATAAATTCATGGTTTGATTTCATGTCTTATCAAAGAAGATAAGATTTAAAGAAATACATGGTTGGTTGTCATGCCTTACCAAAGTAGTATTATTGTTGATGTTCATATAATGCATTATTTCTATCAGCGGAGTTATTCTCATATTGATATTTTTAGATGAGGATTAGAAGCATTAAGATGAGGACTAGAAGCATGACTAATTTTGGAGAGAAGTTTTTGAAGGTCTACAGTATGTCTCTTTCTCTCTTCTAATGTTCTTGATAGTATATGTGTTGCTGAAAGAAATATTTGGTCTCTGCATGTTCCTCAATCAATTCTGGTTTAGGAAGCTACATTGAAGTATGTTTGGGAGAATGCTTTGCATTCCTTCATTGTTGCAATTTTAGTCTTGGATTTTGGTATTCAAAGTCAGTGCTTTGTATACGTTGCACTCCTATCTTTTCAAGTCACCTGTGTTACTAAGGAGAATTATATGAATTACAAAAGGTTGGTAGTGTTTCTAGTTGTTCGGATTGGTCTAGGAAATGCTCTACATTTCTCCACATTGATGTCCCTGCTCCTATGGTGTGGTGAATTTTGTCTCGAAGTTTTTTCAATGTCTCAATTCCAATATCATGTACTTAAGTGGTCCACAAGTTGTTCTACTTATGCTACATCATCTAGTCATGTATCTTGTGTTTCCTTAACATAGTATTTTATACCTGTTTAATCTGTGGTGGCTATTGATGGCATGACAGTATAAAAGAAGTGTATGGAAGTGATGTTGGATGTTCAAGGAACACCCCTATGTGATCCACATGTTTCTAATTGGATTCTTTGGTGCCACATTGTGTCTTGAGTTAGCTTTTTGTTTATTTTTGGATATCTGGATGATAGAGGTCATTCCTCTGCTTGGGGGGTTTGTGCCATTAATAGAAGACATGTCATGATAGATTTGGGTCCTAACCTATCATGTTTAGGACCACATCAAGCAAATTCAATTGAAAAGATTGTTTATGGGTTGACTGGCTATGTGCCTCAAATTTTTCATCCACATGTTTCCTTGATGCCGACTTAGGTTGATATGCACTTGTGTGTAAATAATTTTGGATCACATTAAAAAAAATTAAGTGTTTTTGGTCCTCTTTATCCTCGATATAGGACCGCATCATGCTTTGGTGGTCGACCAGTTAAATTCATTATTTATTCTTTATTTTGGTCGACCTAATTGAATAATTGAAGTGTTGTGGTGGATATAAATGCAAGATAATTCCAAATGCAACAAGGAAAAGTGTACAATTCCAAAGAAGGGTATATGTGACTCATATTGAATATCCAACAAAGATATTGTTGAATATTGTGAAATAAAATTTCAGCAATGATTGAATGCCTTAGTCAATAGAGAGTTGTGTTGACAATATTTCTAATTCCTTTCATTTCTCATTGTATCTTGATCTGAGATAGTGAATATCATTAGGTCCTTGTATCTTTCTTTTGGATTTGGTTGGTACTTCAGTGTCGTAAGTCCTATTTGTATCTTTCCCTAGGAAATGAGCTTTCTATAAAGTCTTTTTGGTAGTGAGCCGTATATTGTGAGTTAACTCTCACCATGGTTTTTCCCTCATTGGGTTTTCCATGTAAATTTAGTCTCTCCTTGTGCATGTGTGTGTTCTCTACTTTCATCTTTTTGTTTCTGATCTAATTACTACTATATCTTTCATTGGTTAAGTTTTTTGAAGGTGTCAAAGATCCTAATTGTTATAATCTACTATGTTTTTCTCTGGTTAAAGGTATATCTCTATCTACTAAAGGAGTTTGAATTTTGGTGAAAGTTTAAAGTTCTGGAAGGGGTTAAGTTTTGGTGTAGACTGATTCACCAGTCTTTGAAAGTGTTCAATAGTCATATTCTATGATTTTTTTATGAAATTTTGAAAATACAAATTTTGAATATTAGAATCATTGAGAAGGGTTAATTTTGGAGGTTGATTCCAATTGGATGGGGAATAAAAATTCCACTATCTATATGCACTTTTATCATATTTTTCTCTCTATGTCTTCCTTAAGATCTATTTTATGAAATTGGCCTTCTTAGTTATGTAAATTGAGAGGTAAAGTAGAGAGTTTGAAGTGTATTTGAAATTCTTGTGAAGAATACTCTTATGGAATATTTACAAAGGATACTCTTTACTTGTGTGATATAAGGAGAGATAAGGTTGATTGGTTGTTTATGTGAAATTATTGTAAAGGATACTATATTTTTATTACATCCATTTGTGGGTGTAGATAATTTGAGATTATAAATCTCATATTCTAATATTTAACTTGTAGAACCAAGATAGATGTCACTTTAATTTCCTATTCTCGTTGTGTTTAAGAAACCTTGAATTTTATGGCTATGTTCTTCTATCCTCCAACTTGTGTGTTGTGAATTTTATTGTCACACATTATCTATATCCTAGTAAGGTGAGAGTGGGATTTTTTGATCCATGTGATTGGTTTGTAGACTTTTAAGCCATTAGTTTACATCTTGGAGTTATAGAAATCTCTTTAAATTTATACAATATTTATTGGATCTTTAAGATTACTTGAATTTACTTGTCTTTGTATCATGTTGTTAGCATCTGATGTAGGAGCATCCGGATGCGCGGGCGATCCTACACACCAAAAATACTTATTTTTCTCCTTTATTTTTTGGCTTGTTTTTGTGTTGTAGGCATGATTTTAATCTCCTTACACTTTTCTTCAGCAACCTTTGAAGATATTTTTATCCATGCATTTTTTGGCTCGAAATTTAAGTGAATTAGCATGAAATTTGATAAAATGAAATCCCACACTCCAATTGGAAAATGTATTTTTTATTGCTCTTGTAACTTGTTGGATTAAATAAAAAGAAAGAGAATAAAAGTTTGTGGGAGTGGAGGTGCCAGAAAGAGGGAGTGGATGACAATTTTGGCAAAGATTTGAATTTTTTTTTGCAAAAACATTAAAGAGAACAATCAAGGGGTTGAATGCATGAATCCCATGCCCAGAATGGAGGAGGAAGAGGTTTGACTAGCATTTTGGGAAGAGAGATTATTTTGAGTCATAATTGCGAGACCCAGTTTCAATAAATTGGGCATAACTTTCTCATATAGTAACAAAATTGAGAAATTCAAAAAGTTCTGGAAATCTAGGAAGGAGGAGAATAAAAATCAGAAGGTGTTTACAAGATTCATTATAATCAGGGAGCAGTGATGGACAAAAGTGATGGGTTGTGGTCGAACTTTACAAACTTGTTTCTTAATCTTGCCTGTAGAAGATTGTTGTTGCATTGAGGCTTTGTTAATGGATAGCATGTTGAATTTTGATAATTTTGTAAACTTCCAGTGTTTATTTGAATGCAATGAACTAATCTTGTGCTGGAGATTTTATTTAAATATTTTTTTAAGTGTTGATTTTATGAAGGAAGGTTGCAATAATTGACAAACCTCTTTGGTTTCTCAATTGTTCATTGCATCAAATGGTATCATAGCAGGTTGATCTTGTCGGGTTGTGAGATGTGTTGAGTATGATTTTGTTGCAGGAGCTTATTTTGGTGAAGATTGTAGTGATGAAGCTGTAAGAGAGAGATATTTTTGTGAGAAGTTATATTTGTTGCAAGCATGAAAGAGGGTTTGTGACTACTATCCTCCAATAGAGATAAAGTTGGGTAGAAGGTGTACAAAGTTACTGTATTGAGAGAGGGTGGGTAGAGGAAAAATCTTCCAAAGTATTTTTTGGGTAGAGGATAGTTGTGTGAGTTAGAGATTGTTGCAAGGAGTACTTGTAACTACAGAGGGACTTGTGAGTCTCTAAAAATGACCATGAAAAAGAAGATGAGATGGGTCATTGGAAGACCCATGAGAATATTATTTTGGGAAGAGTATTGGGAAAAAGTGAGAGAAAAGAAGCTCATTGCAGAGTTGAAGAAGATAGAATTGATAATGGATGCCCTTGAGGAAATCTTGGGAAAAAAGAATAATAAAATTAAAGAAGAGGAAAATCATAGGTTTAGAAAAGAGGACAGCGAAAAGAAGAATTAAGAAATGCAATGTTGCAGCCCTGTGATGGAAAGAGCATGGAAAGAAATTCATGTGGGAGCAACCCACACAAATGAAAATAAAAGAAAAGAAGAAAGACACAAGGAAAGAATGGAGAAAAAAAGAGGTAGCAGCATATGTGCATCTTGTTGAGGACAAAAAGGGAAAGGAAAATTAAGTTGCAAGCATAAGAAAAGAATTTGTAGCAGCAAAAACAGAGGTATTATCGCCTCCTTTTGAATTTTGTAAAGAAATTATTAATGTTGATATGTATGTAGAAGAGGTAAAGGAAAATGAAGGAGAAGCAGAAAATAAAGAAGAATATGACATGTTACTACAAATTACAACAGTTGAAAGGGAGTGGATAACATTGACACCAGGTGAAGCAAGAGTTGCAGTCAAAGAGGTAAAGTTTCAATTTTCGGAATTCTTTGATGATAAAAACGAAGTTGATTCATTTGAAAATGACATGGTTGATATGAATAGAGATGAGACTACTGAAATTGATGATGCACTAATAGGGGAAGAGGAGAAAATAAGAGTATTTGGTGATTTTGCAAAATTTAGTGATGTTGATGTCAAAGTTGATTTGTATTGTGATGAAATCGTGAAAAAAATAAAAATGGGAAAGATGATTAGGAGAAAAAATAACAGGTTTCAAGTTGAAAAACAACAAGGTATAATAAATTTTATTGACATAGAAGAAGAAGAGGATGAAGGAAGAAAAGGTAAGGAAGAAATGCAAATGGAATTCATTGATTTCTATGAATTTGTTAATGTCGATTTGTATACAAGTGTTGAGAATGATAAAATGGAATAGAAATATGAAATATGGTGCAGTCAAATAAATTTTATGAGGGGAAGGAAGAGAGGAAGGATGAAGGAAGGAGGAGATAGGAAGTTTTCGAATAGGGTGAAGAAAAAGAAACAAGTAGATAAGGGGGAAATATGGTTGAAGAACAAGCATCATATCTTTAAATGTTCATGAGTTTCAGCTCATGGAACATTTCTTCTACTCGGGGTGTTTGATACAGGAGCATCTGGGTGCACGGGAAATCTTGCACACCAAAAATATTTATTTTATTCTCCTTTGATTTTTGGCTTGTTTTTATGTTGCAGGCATGATTTTAATCTCCTTACACCTTTCTTCAGCAACCTTTGAAGATATTTTTATTCATATATTTTATTGGCTTGAAATTCAAGTAAATTAGCATGACATTTGATAAAATGAAATCCCACACCCTAGTTGGAAAATTTTATTTTTATTGCTCTTGTAACTCCCTGGATGAAATAAAAAGAAAGAGAATAAGAGTTTGTGGGGGTGGAGGTGCCAGAAAGAGGGAGTGGACGACAATATTGGCAAATATTTGAATTTTTTTAGCAAAAACATTGAAGAGAACAATTAAGGGGTTGAATGCATGAATCCCACACCCAGAATGGAGGAGGAAGAGATTTGATTGGCATTTTGGGGAGAGAAAGATTATTTTGAGTCGTGACTATGAGAACCCATTTCAATAAATTGGGCATTACTTTCTCATATGGTAACAAAATAAATAAATTCAAAAAGTTCTAGAAAGCTGGGAAGGAGGGGCATAAAACCTAGAAGGAATTTTAAAATATTTTTGATAATCAAGGATAAATGATGGATAGAAGTGATGGGTTTGCGGTAAAACTTTGTAAATTCAATTCTTAATCTTGCCTGTAGAAGATTGGTGTTGCAGTTGAAGCTTTGTTAATGGATAGCAGGTTGAGTTTTGAGAATTTTGTAAACTTCTAGTGTTTATTTGAATGCAAATGAAATAATCTAGTGCTAGAGATTTTATTTAAATATTTATTTTGTGTAAGGGGGAAATCGAGAAGATGCAAATGATCAAATTGGTGAATAGAAACTAATCTAAACAACAAAACGCTAATGATTCATGCCCATTACTCACAAAATGAAACTACACAATTAAAGATTTCAAGAAACAAAATCAAAAGAGAAAAGAATACATGAATTCAAAAAAGAGTAGTGTTACCATCCCGTGTCGGAGTGTGTTCACGAAGATGTTGGGTTGTACGTACTAATGTGAAGCCTCCATTGTGCGTAAATTTTTTTTGAAGAATGTGTGTGTTGATCGAAGGTATATGTGAAGTTTTACATCAAAATATTGATTAAGATCTTGGCATTACTTCGTTGTATAAAATAGGTTGATTCTCTTATCGTTTTGAGGAAGAATATGGTTGTTATATAGAATTTGTGTTTTGAGATGAACGCTTGAGATTGTGTAGTAGAATATCTTGATCGACGGTCGAAAGATGTTGAGAGGAACTAGAAAAGAATAATCAGTGTAAATTGATTACATAATCATTTTGATTGAAGAAATCATTCTAAGTGTTGAGTGGGATTAAGGAAATGGATTGAATAATATGTGGAATTGAAGAATAGATTGATCTGTCAAGAAATAGATGGATTGATCATCCAATCAGATTGAGCAATAGGTGGTTCATAATTTGGTCAATCATGAAAGTGGGTGAGGATGATTAATTAATTAATTAATCTTTTTGGATTTGAACGTGCAAATCAAGTTTGAATTTTGTAAACAAAGTTGTATTTGTTTGATTTGACCTTTTGGATGATGTTTTGAATAATTTATTAATTATTCAAGTTTAGGGGAAAGTGGCATAGTTAAACTATTATGTGGTAATATTTTAATTTACTTAGGGGAGTAAAGTGAATTAGCAACATAATTAAATAATTGATGTTATTTAATTAATCAGGAAGAATAAAGTTAGATTCTAGGACTTTATTAAATAAATGAAATTTATTTAATTGGTTGAAAATGGTGAAAAAGTGATTTAATTAAATAATGTATTATTATTCAATTAATAGAGGAAAGTAGGGTTTTTTATGCAATTGATGTGAAATGCAATGATATTAAGTGATAATGATGTCGATGATGAGAAAATGTCATTTAGGATGTGTGAAAGGTGTTAGGTCAAT
This sequence comes from Sequoiadendron giganteum, assembly GCA_007115665.2. NCBI lineage: Eukaryota > Viridiplantae > Streptophyta > Pinopsida > Cupressales > Cupressaceae > Sequoiadendron > Sequoiadendron giganteum. The sequence continues at coordinate 463,689,991 of CM021101.1, read as the reverse complement.
TTTACATGTCTACATTTTGCCCCTCTTGAGACAAAGTATTGATTGCTTTGTTTCAAATATTTTGATGTTAAGATCAAGATTTGAAAAAATTTAGATGCCCCAGCGATCAGCAGAATGATGGTAGGACTTTGGGCTGCCCCTCGAGAGGTTGGCCAAAAAAAATCATTTTGTAGGTCAAGCTCACAACACTATTTCATTTCAATTCAAATGCCTAGAGGGAAAAAATTAAGCCTATAGGTCTCTTGCTAATACTTTTGATGTTCTTGGGAGGTCCTAATTTTAACTTAGGAAGGTTTCCTAAGTAAAAAATTAGGGTTTCAAGGGTTAAAATAGGTAATTAGGGTTCAAATTACCTCATTTGTACTTTGAGCCTATAGATAATTCTTGCCTCTAGTTTTCTTGTTTTGTCGATTGTCAAGGAGTTATGGCGAGGATTCGGGAAGCCCCACATCACACAGATGCGGTTCGTGAGTTTGGATAGCCTACAAGCGTCGATGCCTCAGTATGTACCCTTTCATTTCTCATTTTCTTCTTTTCATGTTTGTGTAATTGATGCACGAAGACAAAGTAGGTGAATGCATGAATTTTGTGATTTTCTCGCTTTTGCATCATTTTTCTCGCTTTTTCTCATTGTAAATGGGCCACATTTTATTTTATCACTCACACTTACTAAAAAAAATTGCATTTGATGTAAATATGTGCATATATTTTTCACCTTCACCTGAAATGTTTGTGTTTGATGTCATTTTTTGCTTTTGATTTTCTATTCATTTTTCGTGCACTTGTTGAAAATTTACGCTTTTGATATAAAGTTGCACTTTTGAAATTTTATGCATTTTCCATTGTTTATTGCTTTTAACTACAATTTTTTGCTTTCGCCTATTTCACTTGCTTTTGCTAAAAAAAAATATCACTTTTGATAAAAAAAAAATGATTTTGACTATTTTGGAATCCAAAGTCAATTTGTTTGCCATCATAGGTTTTTTTTGCATTTTTGTATAAAATCCTTAATTTTCTAGGTTGAACGGTTATAGGCGGTTCTTAATCCGCTCCAGTTGAGGGAGCGATGATCATGTGATCTGTTTGATTTGATCACTGGTTTTCATGAGTTAGAGCGAGATATTTTAGATGTTGTCGAGTTGCGACACATTTACTACATGACCACCATTAGATGTCATAGAGAAATGATGATTGCTCTTGTGAAGAGGTAGCACTCAGAGACCTCATCTTTTCATTTACCTACTAGGGAGGCCACCATCACTCTAGAGGATGTATGGAGGATCCTTCGTATACCCATTCATGGATAGCTTGTTACATATTTTGTTCGATGAGGTACCTGCACTATGCACCACATACTTGGTGTGAGACATCTTGATGTTCACCAATTAGAGATAAAATTATCAATTTTTTTTGGAGGTGTTGATCTTTTTTTACTTGTTCTTTGTGGTTTGGTCATTGGGCTTGTTGTTCCTCATATGAGAGGTAGACAGTTTCCCAATTTTTGTGGTGTATGTGTCGAGAAAATGTTCAAGCAGAGGACTAGATACGCATGGGGTCCATGTCTCCTTTCCCACCTTATAGAGATATGCATGAGGTTGTGTATCATGGTGGGAAATCTATTTCTATTGGTGTCTCTCTTTTGCATGTATGGGTCTGGGAGCACATCCCAGTTACTTGACCTGATGGTATATTGCATCCTCCTGTTGGGGATCCATATTCTTATCGTTATGGAAATTTTCTTCACTATACTTTGCTTGGACAACTTCCCTACTAGCATCGTGTTTTTGATGATATGTTAGGTTTTGTATGGAGGCCATATATGGATTGTGAGGCATGGCCTAATGATCAAGAGAAATTTGTATATTTTTGACATACTAGATGGTTGATTGGTCGTGTGTACTTGCTACTAGATAGATTTCTACCCAACAAGGTTTGCAGGAAGTTTGGAGAAAGATAGGGTTAATTTCCAAATGCACATGAGACTCGTTTTGGTCGAACTGCTAGAGAGGTCCATGTCTGGGGTCTTCAAGCTGATCGAGATGTTGTCGTTGTTGATTTCAGAGCTCTTTCCCCATTTGGGTGGGGTTGCCCAGTGGGTCTAGTAGATCCTGGTAGTACTCCCAATTTTGATCAATGGTGGGCATGACACATTTCATTGAGATTTACAGATCATGTTGGTGTTCCTATAGTGGGTAGAGCGAGCATTACTAGTCATTATGGGAAGAGGCAGCATCTGGAGATTATTGTTGAGTAACTTGCTAGGGTGAGGCAATATGGTGCACAAGGTGATCTAATGTAGGCATATCATGGATAGGTTTTAGGTCCTCCTCCACCACCTGGAGATGGAGGTGTACAATTGATTGCAGAGGTAGGGCAATGATAGGCTGCAAAGGTGCAGATTTTTACTCACTGTAGAGCGAGACACAACTCGACAAGAGAGAGATGACTTTAGGGTTGAGGGAGACACTGAGATTGGGTATTGTCTAGTTGTTGATACATAGTTGCAGGCTATTACCACTAAGAGGGGTATCCTTAGGATAGAGTGTGATAGTCTCTATATTGAGCGAGATCAGTTGCTACAGAGGGAGACATATTATCAGACCCTGTACGATGCTCTCATTCCTAGAGAGCAGTGATGATTGTGGTTTGGGGAGCCTAGTACTGCTACGGAGGCTCCATCTGGTGGAAATTGCATTAGATAGTCTGATCCACCACCTAATCCTTAGAGTCCCCCTCCTCCAACCAACAGTTTATTTGTACTTGATCTTTTATGATGTTTACTGTCTAGAGACTTCTATTGTAGACATGATTTTGTATATATATCCATCGGCATAGTTGAGGCCTCGTATATATATATGTATATTTTTGTATTATCCTATCACACAAGTTTCATTGATGATGTACTTGAAATTCTCATTTTTGATGATGATATATATATGAGATATACATGCCTTGATTTGGTTTCATTATGTGTTTATTGTGATGATTATGGATAAATGTATGTTTATACATGTTTTGTACTTTTTTTATGTATGCATATAATGTGGATGGATGGATTGATCAAATTTTATTTTATCTAATATTTTATTCTGTATACGATGGATGTTGATATATGATGGATGTATGCCTTATACATGATACATGATGTTTTCATTTCTTTATTATTATCATGATATGCATTGATGACATTGTGGATGCAGGATGGATATGGTACTAATGATACTATGATGCAGGATGGATGTTAGTTAGAAGAAATATTTGATAATGGATAGGATTTTGATGTTGTTAGTAATTGATGAGTTACTTTTGCTTTTCTTGGAGGCTTCGCATTTTTAACAATCCTTTTTGATGTAGCAAACAAATACGATGCACCAAGGTATTAATAACCAAGGTGACTGTGTATCCATTGTGTGGAATTTAACTCGACATACAAAGAATATTCTTGTTCATACCAGACATACGAAACTTTGTTTAAAATATATGGTTGGGTTGTGTTAAAACTTTTTGAACCAATTATACAAATAGGTATGAGATACCTAACATGCAACTGCTACATGATTTGTCTTAAAACAACTTCCTTACACTCAATAAAGCAAGTATCATTGTGGTAGTATCATAAAAAAATCTTACAAATAGAAAACCGAAATAACGCTCAATTTCCCCTATTCCTTCTTCTCTAAATCCTCATGGAAATTCTCGAGAGATCCTAGGAATGAGTCAATAAAAAAAATCATAAAGATAAAACAAAGTTGTAGTATCACTTTCCATAGTTGTTTTGAGGTTTCAGGCTATTATCCATTGTTGATCATTTCTATCATAGGAAGGGATTCGTTAAGGCATATCTCAAGATGTTGTTGGTGAATTGTCAAAAGATAGTAGTTAATTCATCGGCATTTTTTTGGTCTACTTGTAATCAAATATTTGTGATTGTTTTCTTGAAAGTTCTAGCTTTTGGTTTTTGCTATGTTTTTTTGTTTGTTTTGTCAAAGAGTGAAGATGATGATTTGTTATTATGTATGAAAAGTTTTATTACGGATTGTGATGATGGAGTTAGGACCTTTTTAATTTTTTGAGTTTTTTTTATGTTATATTTGTAGTTTCTTAGGGGACTAACCTAGGGCCTCGAGGGCTCATCAAAGATAAGTCTTGCCTACATTGTACATGTAGAGGCTCATTGTTTTCTTGGTTTGATAATAAGGTGTTTTTGATCTTTTCTTTTTTCGAATGTTTTTGGATTATGAATTTTTCTAAATGTTTTTTGTATTTTGAATTTTTTGACTAAGTTGAAATAAAGAATGATAGACACCTAAGTGGATTGACCTATGGCCTCGAGGGCTCATCAAATATAAGTCTTGCCTATGTTGTACACATAGAGACCACGTAGTTTGAATAGTGTTGATTAAAAGCATAACATGTTTTTTGGAATTCAGACAATGTTGATAACTTGGATTGATATTCCACGTCTATTTCTAGAGGATATGTTGGAAGAAATATACTTGAACTAGCCGTGAGGTTCAAGCAAATGTTGATATCTTAGAATTTTGATTGAAGGAATAATCCAAAGTTGTTGTTTTGATTTTTTATTTTTTGGATGTTTTTGGTTTTTTTATTTTCGACCATGATGGGACGCTCAAGGATCTAATCCATGACCAATTTTGGGAAGTTTCCCCAAGTTTAGGATAAGACTACTTTCCTAAATCAGTAATGAGCCATGGTTGGACATATGTTTTATTATGGTATGAATGGGTGGATGCTTCATATATCACTAATAGATAATGACACAATTTTTATTCAAACATAGCACCTATTTGCCAGGTTTTCACTATGGTACCTGTTCTAGATGTGCCACAAAGTGGTTTTCACTAAAAAATGTTTTATTTCTCTTTACTATTTTTCTTCTTCTTCTTTTTTTATCTTTTTGATTTTTTTGGATTTTTACCCTTTTGCTTGGGGTATTCTAACATGCTTCAATTATATAACTTCTTGAGATGGCTACTATTCATTGATTCAGCTGAGGATTCTCCTTCAGGAGTATCGAATTGATAAGCTCTAGAACTGTAGCTTGCTATGATGATGAATGGGCCTAACCAATTGGGTTCAAATTTGTCTATGCCATCTTGATTCAGTTGTATCTTTTGATTCTCTTTGAGTACCAAGTCACCAACCTAAAATTTTGTCTTTGATCCTTTTATCATAGCTTTGTTTGAGTTGATTTTGATAAACCTGAAGATGGTTTAGTGTGCTCAAACATATTTCATCTACGAGTTCCAACTCATTTAATCTAGATACCCGATACTCTTCATTATTGACCATGCCTTTTAGTGATATTTGCAATGAGGGGATTTTGACTTCAATAGGTAAGACAACCTATGCTCCATAGACCAAGGAGAAATGTGTGGCACTTGTAGGTGTTCGAATACTAGTTCGATAAGCCCATAGAACTGGGTTCATTTGCAAATTCTAATCATGGTCGGCATCATTAATAGTCTTCTTTAGTATCATCAGGATGGTTTTGCTAGATGTTTCAGCCTAACCATTTCCTTTGGGATAGTAGGGTGTGGAGAATCTATGTTGGATAGAGAAATTGGTACAAAGTTCTTGGGCGTCTTGATTCTTGAATGGGGTTCCATTGTCTGTTATTATTATTTTGGGAATTTCATACCTACAAATCAGATAATTAAGAATAAATTTTGGTATATGTTTTCCAGTGATGCAGGTCAATGGAATTTCTTCTATCCATTTAGTGAAATACTCAATTGCAGTAATAATAAACTTATGCTTGTTAGAGGATGCAGGATAAATCTTACCTACCAATTCTAATCCCCATTGTGAGAAAGGTCATGGTGTTATGATGGGTCTCAATTCCTACACTGGTGCGTAAACAAGGTCACTATGATGCTAGCATTGACAATATTTTCTAGAATACTGAATACACTCTTGTTCCATGGAGGGCCAATAATACCCCATCCTCAACAACTTTTGTACAAGGTTAGGTCCGCTAGAGTGGGACCCAAAAACACCTTTGTGTACCTCTTGTAAGTTAGTTTGTGCTTCTTATGCATTAAGACATCGAAGTAACATACCATCTAAGCTTCGACAATATAATGTATCTCCTAGGATCATGAATCAGGAAGTTCTACAGGTAAAAGTCTTCTTTTGGGTGATTGTTAGGTCAAGTGGGATGATACTGTGTTTGATGTAATTGAATGTGTCTAGGTACCATGGTGAATTAGGAACAACAACAACACACACTAGTTCTGATTTCAGGATATCGAATGGTGATATGAGTAATTTCTCTACAAGGAACTCATACTTATGAATTTTCTACAGAATATCAAGAAGTGAACCTATTGTTTCCATTGTGTTGTCTGCTCTGTTGTTGATCTGAGGAATCCACTCAAAATTTATGGTGACAAAATATTCCTTGAAGTGATCCACCATTATTTTATACGGAATCATCTTGTCATATTATTTTTGGTACTCATTGTTCACTTGTCTGATCACCAGTTGAGAATCTCCAAAGACTTGTAGTTCCTTTATCCTCCATTCAATAGCCATCTTGAGTCCTATGATTAGCACTTCATACTCTGAGATATTGTTTGTACAGGGGAAAGAAATTGTGTATGCCTTGGGTATACTATCTCCTTGTGGTGTGAGAAATTTGATACCTAATCCCGAGCCATGTTGAGTGTGGGACCCATCAAAATATAAGGTTCAATGGCTTGTCTGTTTTGTCAACAATACACTTTTGTCTGGGAAGTCTACTGTAAGAGGCTTGTGATCTTCTATCGGTGCATCATCTAGCTGGTTTGTTATAATTTTTCCCTTGATGGCTCTTCTATCCACATACTCTATGTCGAATTCACTTAGAATCATTACCCATTTAGCAATTCTTCCTGTTAGATCTGCCTTTACTAATAGGTATTCTAGTGGATCTACCTTTGAAATCAACTTTACTTGTATATTTAAGATATAGTGTCTTAGCTTCTATGTCACAAATATGATTGAGAGACACACTCTTTCTATGGGCGAGTAGTTCAACTCGTAGCCCACCAATGTTCGGTTGATGTAGTAGATTGCTCTTTCTTTTTTGTTATCATCCAGTTATGCTAGGAGAGCTTCAAACGCCGCTTGTGTTGTAGACACATAGAGTATCATTTCTTTGTCTATAATAGGCAGCATCAAGACTAGAGTAGTGAGTAGGTACTCCTTGACTTGTTGGAATGTTTGGTCACATATCCCATCCCACTTGAATGTGATGTCTTTGTGTAGGAGATGGGTAAAAGGGTGACATTTGTCTGTCAGTTGTGTAATAAATCGCTTGATAGATTGTAGCTTCCCTTGTAAACTCCTTAGTTGCTTCAATATCTTTGGTGGAGGCATCTCTTTTATTTTTTTTACTTTCATTGGATCTACTTCAATCCCCCTTATTGACACTATGTACCCTACTAGCTTTCCAGATGTTACTTCGAATACACATTTTTTGGGTTGAGTCTCAGGTTATACTGGTCTAGCCTATCAAACACCTTTGCAAGATTGGTAAAGTGATCTTCTCTTTCGATAGACTTTTCTAAAATTTCATCCACGTAGTCTTTCATAATTGTATGTAGCATATTGTGGAATATGGTGGCCATTTCTCTTTGATATGCCAATCATGTGTTCTTTAAACCAAATGGCATGACATTCTAGCAGAAAATCCTCCAAGCACAAGTAAATGTTGTTTTATGTTGATCATTAGGGGATATTTTTATCCGATTATACCCAAAGAAACTGTCCATCAATGATAGTATCTCATGTACTATTGTTAGATCTACGATCATGTCTATACTTGGAAGAGGGAAGTCATCTTTTGGGCAGGCTTTGTTCAAGTCTCAGAAGTCCATGCAGATCCTTATGCCCCTAGTAGGCTTTGACACTAGTACTAGATTTGATATCCATTCCGGATAATCGATTGGTCTGATGAAACCCACATCTAGTAATTTCCTTAGTTCCACCTTTACCAATAGTGCTATTTGAGGATACATTTTCCTTAGTTTCTGCTTGATAGGTTTTTCTCCAAGAGATATGGCCAAATGTTGTACCACTAATGTCAGATATAGTCTTGGCATGTCTGCATAGGTCCATGCAAATTTTATCTTTTTGTCATTGATGAATGTTGTGAAGTTTTATTTCTCTTTAGGATCAAGTGACGATGCATGGTATGTGATTTTTGGGTTCTCTATTGTGCCAACATTGATGGATTCTACTTCTTCCACTAGGAGCGTTGACTTTTCTTGATATTCAGATATGGGATATTGAATCCTCCATCCTTGGGCGCCTTAGAGAGATTTTTTCCTTTAGATGCATCCTTTATTTTCTTCTTTTCCAAATCTGATAGAGCCACATTGTGGTCTTCTCTAAGGGATTTCATTTTCATTTTTATATTACCTTTTTCACTTTTGCAACTAGAGGATACAATCTCCCCACCGAAGTACATATCATGTTCGAGTTCCATTACGAACCCTTCTTTATGATCTCCTATTGGTATGTTCGTTTGAAGTCCCATAAACTCTATGATTGCTTCATTTTTTTGGAATTGATCCAAAACAAGTGTATGTTGTTGTTGGTCTCAATTTATCAATTGTGGGTAGTAGATCGGTAAGATATCATCATTATTTATAAAACTTATAGAATTTGTTGAGATGCTTAATATGGTTTTGGTATCATTCTCCCATTAGGTGTCTAGGTCATCATCACTTGTGGTGACAAAGGAAGGAGAATCCCATTCGTACTCGTTAGAGTCTGTTCTGAAATAATAATAGTCATTAGGAATACTTTTGATAAGCTGGACAGGGGCTATGCTTATGCTAAAGCTCTCAAATAATTCCTCAATGGGTAAATCATTGTCCATACAATGGTATATATCTAATGTCTTAACGCTAATAGAAGGAGCTCATTTCTTAAAAGAGGTACATCTAGTATTTGGAGTAACCACGTCTTTTGAATCATAACCTAGTCCCATGTTTTGCTTTCTCTATTCCACTATGATAGGCTCCCATCTACCTTGTTTGTGTATCCCAAGGCCACCTGCTCCATTATATCCCATTTGTTTAGCTAATTGATAGCCTTTACTACTAGGATTGATTAGAAGGGTTTGTGGATGTTCTGGTTCCTTTTGGTCCTCTTTGTAGATCATATATGGCAATTCTTCTTTGAGTATCTCTTCATTCTTCATATCTCCCTACTTGGTGAAAATTGTGGGTTTGGCTATCATTTTCATTGTTTAAGAATATTTGATCTCCTTCGGTTCGCCATAAACCTTGGGCATTGGTGGAAGCATTCCAATGCAAAATATTTGAGTGAAGTGATAATTTCCACTACCCTTGTCAAGTACTTGAACCTTGGTTTCATTTTTTGTTTGCTCACTTGATGTTGGTTTAATTGAGGTTGATGGTAGTGAGGAAGGGTCAACATATGAAAATGAATGAAATGATATGTCATTGCAAGGTATATATTGGATATTGTTATACTTCTCCTCCAATTTTGTACAAAATTTGAAGGGTTCAGGATCAACATATAATGTCACCTCCTTTTCTTTGTGAGGAAACTTTAGACACTGGTGAAAGGTTGAAGGAACCACTTGTAGTGCATGGATCCAAAGGTTTCCTAGAAGGAGGTTATACGGCAACTCAAGTTCAAGTACTTGACATGTGGTTTTTGTGATGGTTGGTCCTATCTGCATTGGCAGCTTGATTGTCCCTTCTGAATTCATTTTGAGGTCATCATATGCCCTTATAGTAATGCTCTTTCCTTTGTCTATCACATTGTCAAAATACCCCAACTATTTCATGAATTTCAAAGTATAGATGTTTAGACCTGCACTGTTATCTATCAACACTCTCTTGACCATGATTTTGTTGACACCAACCTCTATGTAGAGAGCTTGGTTGTGGAAGGTCTTTCTCAGAAAAGACTAAATGGTGATTGTTCGTGATTTTTCCAACCATGGCTTGGAACTGATTCGAATTGAGGTCTTTAGGAACTAATGCTTCTAATTCTTTTTCGAGTATCTCCCTATGTGCAAGTGATAGTTTTAGCAGTTCTAGGATTGAGATCAAGGTAGGAGTCTTTTTCAGTTGTTCCATAATACTATATTCATTTGATGACTTAGTTATGGGCTTAAGTGGGGCTCCTTGTATCATAACTCTCCCTCGATAGGTAGTTACATTGCATTTAGTGTCCCTACCTCATATAGTCACTACATTTACCCTAGTGTCATCTGCTTGAGAGAGGGTACCTAGAATTGTGTCACCATAAGTGTAGTTAGTATTGTGATATTCTTGGTCCTTTCCTTTGTCATTCCTTTTAGTGTGGTTCAGAATTAGATTTGTGTATATTTGGAGGTCCTTGTTTTTAATATGATGTTTGAAATCCACTTCTCCTTTTTCTATCAAGTCATGTATGATGCGCTTGAGTCTTTTTTGGAACTCGCGTAAGTCCTCATTGTACCGTGTTGTTTTGAAGCTCAACTCCTTGTAGTTTGGGTGATCGTTGAACTTGATGAGGTTTTTTTGCACTAGTTTATGCATGACCATCTCAAATGGCTCTCCTAATACTATGAAATTCCTTCTTGCTTGATTGTATTTCCTTTGTTGCCCTCCCTAATATGTCTATTGGTTGAATGTTTGATTGTTTTTGGGATAGGTAATTTGATTATTTTGTGCATTACTAGGAGCATAGCTTGTTTGTGCCACTTGAGGTTTGTTTTGAGGTACATTAGGATTTTGTACATTCCATACTACTCTAGCATCCACCACCCCATTGTTTATAACATTTTTGTTCTTGGCCCAAATTTTAGGTTTCTCATTTGAATTAGAAGAATTGTCTCTTGGGTAGTTTAGCTTGATCACTCCTCTTGCTATGAGGGCCCTTTCTATGTGTAGTCATTTCTCAATGGCCTCTTCAAAGTTAGTGGGACACAACATGGTAAGTTGGTAGTTGAATTTTTCTTGGACATTGGAAACAAATATGTCTACCAGTACCCTGTTAGGAATAGGCCATTTGCATCGACTATCCTTATGTCTCCATCTCTATAGGTAGGAGGTAAAGGATTCCCCTTGACTCTAATTAATTTTTTATAGATTTGTGATGATGATGTCTTGTTCTATATTGAATGAGAAGTGGTTTATGAATTTGGTAGTCAGTTCATCAAAACTTTTAATTCTTGGTGATGGATGGGTGAGCCATGTTGGGGATACGAGATGGGTCTGTCATCATAGAACGGACATCTAAGAAAACAGTGCCTTAGTGATTTTCATTTTTATCACTTCAAAGACACAAACAAATATGCCATAAAGCAGAAATAGGCATAGTAAATCCCCCATTGATCCTCTGAGAAAAGTAAATGCATAACTTATAATAGATTCAACACAAGCATAGATTCAGATAGCAGAATCAAACAACATGAAAGACAAACATATGGACACATAGATATACGTGGGGAAAACCTTTTTAGGTAAAAAACCCCACCCTCCAAAACACTCAGCTCACTTGTATTATTTAGTAACAAAAAATGATTACAATACAAACACAAAGCTATGCTCTTTAGAAGATTACATCTTGTCCATCTAGAGAAGGCAGGCAACACAAATACAAAATCTTCACATAGTTACAATGTCTTCACATGACATACTGTGCAGATTCACTTCAGGTCCACAAATGACTCTCTTAGCCAGCCTCATGGCCAGCCCAGCCTCTAGGCATATCAGGTTCACATCATCTCAGATCTGAGAGACTAAGTGTTCATGATAAAGACCGCTCGAACACTCTCAGCCTCTCTCTCTTTGCTCATCTACATCTGATTGCACATGAGATTACATATAATCTCTTACTGTGTGCCAACTTGTTCTATCAGACAAGTCCTTCAACAGTCATTAGGATAATTAATTATCCTACCTGCAAGCTTCGATAATTCCCTGATAACGTGTACCGCTTAATCAGCATGCATCGAGCCACGCAACATTAAATTGGTTTTAGACATGTCCATCAACCTCCATTCAATAATGTAGCCAAATTGAAATCAGAAAATAAAGCTTCAGCCAATCAGATCATAAAGATCTTGCCACATGTCGATTTCTCATTCGTCTGCCGCTTTGACTCTGGTCCAGCTCGGTCAAGCTCGGTTGACCGAGCTCCGAGCTCACCTCTATGTTCCACTGTGCTACCACACCGAGCTCAGGCTCCTACCATGATATGGAGGTAAGACTATGTCGACTCGACCTCGACCTCCAACTGCGCTATCGCCGAGCTCAGGCGACCTAGCCGTGGTACTACAATGAGCCCGCCTGAGCTCACCTAGAATTCCCCAAGTTACCATCAAGCTCATCGAGACTCCTCGCTGTGTGGCGGTATACCCATACGAGCTCTTCGACTCTGACCACCTCGCACTACCACTGCCTTGACCATGGCATACCATAGTGTGGCAGTAGCTGCCATCCTAACCAGCAGGGGTCTCACCGCGGTAGAGCGATGACTGCCCAAGCAGACCTTCCGTGGTCTCACTGCGACCATTGCGGTGAGGGAGTTCACCGCCCGTGGTGGAGCGGTAACCACTAGAACCAAACCACCATTGCCACCGCACCACCTCCAAGTGACCCCCGCGATAGGGAGGTAACCGAACACTCTGCCAACCTGCCGCTCACCGCACTACCACGCCACGAGAAGGAGCACCCCACGGTAAGGCGATAAACACCTTCCAGATTTCTGCCACTTACCGCGCCACTGCCAGAAATGAAGAAGACCATCGCGGTAGTTTGGTAACACCGCCAGACCAAGCAAGGTGGCCTACGGTAAAGAGGTAAACCACGCCACCAAGGTAAGCTTGCAGTGGTATGGTGGTAAAGGCCAAAAACATGAAGAAATCACCTAAGAATTCAAGGGGAAAGACCAGAAAGTTGAGGCATACTTTCCCAACAAACCATTCCATAGCATGACTAGTGAGACTACATGGAAAGAGCCTCATGAGGTAAGATTCATTGTTTTGGACTTCCATGCATGACACCAAGAAATCTTGTAAAAGTTCTACTAGATCTCTTTTTCCTTTGTACTTCTCAAACTTTGGTATTTCAAAGTTTTTAGAAAAGGAAGCATAGTGTTGGAATGATCAAAAGTAAATGGACATATATCTTGAAGGGTATAAGTCTTCTTGGGTTTTCCTATCTGCATATCCAGTATCTTTCGATTCATTGCTTGTAGTTGTATTTCCACTTCTATTTTTGGTATATTTATCTGGGGATCTTGTGTGTAATAACCTCGTTGTCCTACCATTTTTTGGTCATAGGTTGGGTATTGCAGAGGTACAGGACCTTGGTAACCATGTTGGGTGGAAGGAAAGTTAAATCCTTGTTGTGTGAAAGGATGGTTAGATCCTTGTTGTGTGGAAAGAGGGTTATTTCTTTGTTGAACATAAGGAGGGTTAGCTCCTTGTTGAATGTAAGGAGGGTTAGCTCCTTGTAAAATATAAGGAGGGTTAGCTCTTTGTTGGATGGAAGGAGGGTTAGCTCCTTACTGAATATAAGGAGGGTTAGCTCCTTGTTGGATGGAAGGAGGGTTAGCTCCTTGTTGACTATAAGGAGTGTTAGCTCCCTATTTTTGTTGAGGAGGGGTACCTTGGTAGTGTGTTAGCGGTACACCCTATTTTTGGGATGATTTTTATTGAAGGTTACCCTGGCGGTGCATTGGAGGGTTACCTTGTTGATGGGATGAATTGGGAAGGGTACCCTATGGAACACCTTGTTTTTGGGGCAAACGTTTTTGAAGGCTACCCTAATATTGCATTGGAGGGTTACCTTGTTGATGGGACAAATTGAGAAGGGTACCCTATGGCACATCTTGTTGTTGGGGTGAACTATTTTGAAGGCTACCATGATAGTGCATTGGTGGGTTACCTTGTTGATGGGATGAATTGAGAAGGGTACCTTGTGGCACACCTTCTTGTTGGGGTGAACTATTTTGAAGGATACCTTGATAGCATGTTGGTGGGTTACCTTTCTGATGTGACGAATTGAGAAGGGTACCCTATGGCACACCTTGTTGTTGGTACTATTTATTGGGAAGGGGACCATTGGACCCTCCTTGTTAATGGTACAGTTATGGGAATTTCCCTTGTTGACTTGGTACATTTTGGGAAGGTTCAATAAATGACATGTTTTGAGGCATGTATTGTCCTATTGGTGGGTTGTTACCTTGTGGTATGTATTGAGATATACCTCCTTGATACTGAGTTATCTCCAATGGTTTGGGTATTTCTCTCACAACTGAGTTATATCCTAAGGGAATGAGGTGAGGATCTTTGATACCCTCTACATTGAAGTCTATAGGCAACTTAGCAGCACTTTGTGCTAACTTGAAAAAGTAAGTGCTCGGATCCTTTCTTAGGAGTTTTTCCATTAGTTTGAGCAACTTGGGATTGTTAGAATGTTGAAATAATTCTTCATCATTTATTTCCTCTTTACTATCCACTTCCTCTACAACCATATCCTTAGGATTTTATTTTTCTCTATCCATGGCTTCTTGTTTTCTACAGATTACCTCTTCCTCTCTAGGTGATTGGTTTGTTGTTGTTTTGAACATGGGTCTCTTTTGAGGTGTTTCAAGGTCACTTGGCCTATAGCCCCATGGGAAACTTTCTTCATTCGTGGTGTTTGTTTGAGGCATACTAGTGTTTCTTTTGTTTGCTTCCATGTTTTTTCTATGTTGTGATCTCGTAATTGTCATAAAAAAATGCCAATCTTTTGTGAACGTTTTGTGACTCCTAACTATGGAAAATAATGCTTTTGTTTCTGGATTTTTTGTTTTAAGGAAAATGAAATTGTGTTTATTTTTGGGATTTTCTATTTTTGAAGGATGGTGTCTATTGCCACACGGCCTCTAAACTGAAACAACTTCAAGAACTCGAGGATTTAATTGTTATGCACGTCTGGTTTTCCCATTAAAAAGAAAGTATAAAAGTTTCTTAGCAAGATGTCCTGATTGTGGTAAGATTTCAAGAAGTGCCTCTTGATAGGCCTTAAACTATGATGCCTCTTTAAAAGGTGGAATATATATTTTTTGTTTAAATATTTTTTTCTTGCAAGAGATCATGAAGGATGGATACTTATTGCCACATAGGAGGTGGTAATACGAGCCTTCCAACCGTGAGATCTACTTTCTCTTCCTCTCTATCTAGGATGTTAGTTGTGTTTCTCCACTAGTTTGATGTTTCATTTGTCACAAATATGAAGCTTCTCAAATTATTGATTATGTTTGTTTGTTCTCCTTCAATCAGCTCAAAGTTTGGTTGTATGATAGCTGGTGTAAGGTTTGGTTGTTGAATTGGAGCAATTGGACACCAAATGGTCATAAGGTGAAAGTGTTGGTGTTTTGATATGTTTTTTGTGATTCTCAAGACCTTTAGGTTTGAGCGATATTTTTGGGATGACACTATTCTTGGAACTCAAAATTTTGAAAGGCTTGGATCGATATTTAACTTCTTTTGGAGGATATGTTGCGGAAAATCTTACTTGAACTAACCTTGAGGTTCAAGCAATTGTTGATATCTTAGAACTCTGAGTGAGGGAATAATCCAAGTTTTTTGGTTTTGATTTTGATTTCCAAAAGTAGGATGGAGTGTTTGAAAGTGGATGAAGCACTATATGACATATCTTTGGATTCCAATTGTTTTGTTTCAAAAAAATGATTTTCTAACCAATTTCTAATAATTTTTTCTGATTTTCAGCAAAATAGAGCAAAAGTGGTAAGCTTTGAGCAAAAGTGACAAATTTTGTCAACTGTCACCTGATTTTTGTCAAGTGTGGTATAAATAGAAGAGAAATTTCTGTTGATTTTTTTAAAAGCGGCCTCTATGGGTGGATTTCCAAAACCGGTGATTTGCACAGGGGAAAGTGAGCCTTTTGGTCAAAAGTGATAGATTTGTAGTCAACTGCGACCAAAGACATTTGTCAATTGTGACACAAAAAGGTCAAGTGCATCCAATTTTATAGCAAGTGCACTCAGTTTATCAAGTGCGATAGATTTTCATCAACAATTGTCATGTGATAGAGAGAAAAATGAGCTTTTTAGGTCAACTGTGACCAATTTTATGTTAAGTGCAGAAAAAGTAGAAGCAAAAGCAGCCTCTATGTAGATTTGTTTTCCAATTTTTAGTATTTGGCAGCAGCTTGGATGTTTTTTACAATTTTTGGATGATTTTATTTGATTTGTTTCAATATTTGGCAAGTGATATCATGCAACACAATCAATCAAAACTTATGTGACCTAAATGTCGATACTTTAAGCATGTTTCCCTCCACGAAAGCTCAAAGTTCATAGAGGTAGAAATGCGAAAGTTATAGTTTCTAATGATTACTTTTTTTTAATGTGACTTGAAATGTGAGCCTAAATATTTGGAAACCTTCAAAGATATTTTTTTAAGATATCCTTTAGGAGTGCAAATATATGGCTCTTTTCAAAGGATTTGGACTAAGTCAAAAGGGTTTACCATTTTAGAACCATGTTAAATGCTTGTTTTGATGTGTTTAATTTATATTCAAGCACAAAGTGATGTTTCAAAGTAACCAAATAGATTTGGCAATTTTTCGTGAAGATAAAGTACACCCTAGGGATAGACACTTCCTCCTAGATGGGCTTACCTCATGCCCCAAAGGGATGATTTTACATGCAACGAATGGAGAGGTTTTTAAGCTCAACCATAAGTCAGACTTGGTAAGTTACTTCTCGAAATCAATTTTTTGATGCACCACTTCCAAGAATGCTTTGGTTTAAAATGGATAGCTTCTAAAAACATTGGTTTCTAGTCATGTTTTAGGATAACTGGTGTCTAAACATGTGGTGATTCACTCAATTAAGAGGTCTCCCAGCCCTTGCAAGATTTTACATCACACAAATACTAGGGGAAACTTTTGTCGATATAGAAAATTCGCACCAGGTGGGTGAGAACTTTTCTCACACCCACAAATATTTATATAGAGGACCAAAACAAAGTACCACTTGGGTCGTTCCCTCTCACAAGTTGAAAGGAAGGCTCTCTAAAGGTATGCTTTAAAATGAAACAATGTGTGAAACTGAAGATGTTTTTCATCACCCAAGATCGCCAAAAAAAAGGTGTGAGGGGGGAGGATAGACACCTAATTTTCCAAACATGAAATAAATAGTATACAGTTCATCGCAATGTTCATTTCAAGCTTCAAAAAATATATATATAAAAAGAAAGTAAAAATGAAAATAAGTGTGTACAAGATAGAATTTTTTTGTTCTTTTTACGTGCACCAAAATGAGATATTTTGGATTTCAAAAAAGATAGCAATGTGCAAGACAAGAATTTGATTTGTTCATTTTTAAGCATCAACCAAAGTGTTTTCTAAAACCTTTTCTTTAATGTTCAACAAAATAAATTGTGCGTTCATTAGCAAAAAAGAAAGTGTTGGTCAACAAAAATCAAACATTTTTTAGAGCATCAAAAAGGAATTGTTTGTTCTACAAAGATTTAGAAAACAATAATCCTTTTTAGAGCACCAATCGAAAGCATTCATTTGTGGGGTTCTTTTTATTGCACCAAATTGAGTGTTTTTCTAACTATGAAATATTTGAAAAAGGTTAATTTTAGAGCACTAAATTGAAAGCGTTCATTTGTGGGATTCTTTTTATTGCACCAAATTGAGTATTTTTCTAACTATGAAAGCTTCGAAAAAGGTTCATTTTAGAGCACTAAATTGAAAGCATTCATTTGTAGGATTCTTTTTATTGCACCAAATTGAGTGTTTTTATAACTACGAAAGCTTCAAAAAATTATAAGCTTCAATCGTTCGCCTTCTCTACAAAGAAATGTGTTAGTTGTTTCTTGAATAAAACTATGCCATGCTCCTGCAAATCCTGCACAAATAATGTTAGCACATGTCAAAAAACCAAATTAGACAATCATTAGTGTTATAAATTGAAAATATGACTTGCTAATTTGCATTAAAAACTAACAAAGCAAAAGCGACTAGTTTTAGCAAAAGCGGCTTTGTCAAGAAAATCAAGTGTGAATGGAAAATTCAAAAGTGGCCTTTGTTTTTAAGCAGAAGTGGCTGGAGAAAGCAAGTGTGCCCCTGTAATTTGGTAAAAGCGTAGGAAAATATCAAAAGCAGCCAGAAAAATGTCAGGTGCGCTAGAAACGTGAAATCCAATGCAAAAAGTTCTTGTAGCTTCTATGTGAGTTTTTCCAGTGCGCTTCTAAAACTTGCAACTTCAATTTTTTCTCATAAAATGATTAGTGCTAAGGATCGTGGTCCCACCAGGCATGCCAGAATGTGTAAGGAGGAAATCAAGTAGATGCAAATGATCAAATTGGTGAATAGAAACTAATCTAAACAACAAAATGCTAATGATTCATGCCCATTACTCACGAAATGAAACTACACAATTAAAGAATTCAAGAAATGAAATCAAAATAGAAAAGCATACATGGTGTTTGCAAGGATGTTGCGTTGTTCATATCAATGTGAAGTCTCCATTATGTGTACAAAAGCTTTGAAGAGCGTGCATGTGTTGATCGAAGGCATATGTGAATCTTTGTCAAAATATTGATTAAGATCTTGGCATTACTTCGTTGTGTAAAATAGGTTGATTCTTCGATCATTTTTAAGGAAGAATATGGTTGTTATATAGAATATGTGTTTCAAAATGAATGCTTGAGATTGCATAGTAGAATAGCTTGATTGACGATCGAAAGATGTTGAGAGGAAATAGACAAGAATAATCAATGTAAATCAATTACATCATTGGTGTGATTGAAGAAATAATTCTAATTGTTCAGTGGGATTGAGGAAATAGATTGAATAATCTATGGAATTGAAGAATAGATTGATCTATCAGGAAATAGATGGATCGGTCAGCCAATCAAATCGAGCAATCGGTGGTTCGTAATTTGGTCAATCATGAAAGTGGGTGAGGATGATTAATCAATTGATTTACTTAATTAATATTTTTGGAGTTGAACGTGCAAATCAAGTTTGAATTTTTCAAACAAAGTTGTATTTTTTTTATTTGACCTTTTGGATGGTGTTTTGAATAATTTATTAGTTATTCAAGTTTAGGGGAAAGTGACATAGTTAAATTATTGTGTGGTAATATTTTAATTGACTTAGGGGAGTAAAGTGAATTAGCGACATAATTAAATAACTGATGTTATTTAATTAATCGGGAAGAATAAAGTTAGATTATGACTTTATTAAATAAATGAAATTTATTTAATTGGTCAAAAATGATGAAAAAGTGATTTAATTAAATAATGTATTATTATTCAATTAATAGAGGAAATTAGGGTTTTTGGTGCAATTGATGTGAAATGCAATGATATTAAGTGATAATGATGTTGATGATGAGAAAATATCATTTATGATTTGTGATAGGTGTTAGGTCAATTTTACATGTTTATAGTTTTAAGTGTTGATTTTATGAAGGAAGGCTGCAAAAATTAGAAAACCTCTTTGGTTTCTCAATTGTTGACTACATCAGCATCAAGTAAGTATTTAATATATGTGTAGTTGATACTTTTGAGCAAGAGAATGAAATTTCAAACTATCTATCCATTCATTCATTAGATGTGAATATGATACTGTAATGGTCTTTATATTATGAGATCTATGTTAGAATTAAAGTGATATTAACCTTTCAAATCCTATGCACCTCATGTGTTTCCAACACCTTGGGAATGTGTACATTGACACTCAAGAGTTGATTAGATGAAAAAAAAATCTCTTGGTTGAATTGTATATTCATTAATGACATTGAATAAGATAGGTTACATATTAAGTGGGAGGTTACTTACAATATTTCTAGTTACAGAGTGATTTAAATGTATTTACACCACTTTCTCATTCATAGGAATCAAGAGAGAATGGAACATCTTTGTTATGACAAATTCTTCCTCCATAATTTTTAGTCTTGAAAATAGTGTGCTAATTTTGGGGATGTGTGTTATCGGAGTTATTCATTAAAAATCTTGTAACTATGGTTTCTTATCCTTGAGAGAATTGATGGATTTAGTCATGGATGATTGTATCTTTTTTCATACTATGGGTTTTGTTGGTTTTAGTTTTATAAAACCATTCATGATTTTCCCTCCCTAATTCTATATAAATTGGCTACATTAGATATTTTTTTATGATTATTTTGCAAGTGATCATTATTACACTACTATAATTATGTTAGTGTTTAGGAATATGGTTGGATGTATTGATGTAACACTTCTACTAGATTAATAGGCATGTTCTCTCTTTGATGGTGGATATTTCCCCCAAAAGGTGTTCTCCATATACATCCAATATTTGAGTTTTATTTTATGTGCTTTGTGATTTCATTGTTGATATTTCTAATTATATGTCTCTACATGATATTTAAATGGTTAATCAAAAGTTAATTTAATCAATAAATTTGATTTGTTTAATACTTTTTTAAGCTTATAGTTGTAGTAAGTTGCCCAATTTTATTAATAATTAGTATGAGATCAAGGTTATATTTAGAGAAGGGAATTCCTTTCTCAATCTATTGTGTATTTTTTGGTTGCAAGTGCAGTGGGAGATATTGAACTAGAGGTTTTGTAGATATATGAGTGTGTGAGAAAAATGTGCAAATTTTATAGAAGATCGCAAAAGATTATACAGAGAGATATGTGCTTCTATTCCTCATATTTTATTCAACAATATATTACATCTTTATAGGATTTTCTTATCCTATATTATAAAAAACCTCTTATAACCACTCGTAACAAACAATCACAAAAAAAAATCCTAACAAGCCTAAACAAACTAAAAAAATTAGCCACATGAATTATGTAATATTCCTAATAAAGTGGTTGAAACCATGACATGTAATTCATATTTAGAGATTAATAAATTTAATTGTGTTGTAGAAGATGAATATGGAGGATATTTGGAATAAAGGGTCCATATAGAGTAGTTGCAATGGAAAAAACTTGAGAGTATGTCTAATGAAGATTGGAGTAAGTTGGACAATAAGGTAATGGGAACCATTCAATTTTGTCTTGTAGATTTTTTCCTATTGCATGTCTCATAGGAGACCACCATTTTCTAACTATGGAAGAGGATGAATGATATTTGTCAAACTAAATGTTTGACTAATAAGTTATATCTCAAAATATGTTTTCTCTTTTATGGAATATGATTCTATTGTGGAACATCTTAATGCCTTTAATTTAATTTTAAGTCATTTAGGTTTAGTAAATGTTAAAATTCATGAGGAAGATAAATGTATTTTTTTCTTTGTTCTTTGATGAAATTTTGGGAGAACATAATTAACTATGATACTTTAACTCAAATGACCAAAAATTTGTATGAGATGGATGAATGATAACACATATATTTCAACATTGCTTTAGGAATGAATCAAATCACTCCTCTCTTGGAAAATCTAGTCAAATGGGGGAGAATCTATTGGACTACCCTCTCCTCAAGGAAGGAGAGTCTCATGGATGACCATGGTATTGTTGCATTGGGTGTGGGTCATACCAATCGGATCACTCAATTCATAAGGAAGGAGTTCTTAATGGTATTGTAATGTAGGAAAAGTGGAAATTTGTATTTGTTTATGTTAGCCTAAAGTTACCACTAGTATAGAAAAAGAGAGTTATTTTTTATTTTTCTCTAGCTTGTTGTTTTGAATTATATATACCAGAAAATAGCTAACTTTATATATAAATTTTCCCTTACAAAACCCTGTTTAAACACAAGAAGGAAAAAGAAAGAAAATGCAATGAAATGAGAAATATCTAGAATTTGAAAGGCAAAATTAAAAAACCAAATTCATGATGAAGAAGAAGAACTCAAGATGTCCCTTGTAATGAAACTTATAAAATCACTTCCTTGGATGGTACCATATTGTGCAATTTTTTATGCAATGTATTGTCATCCTAATCACATGCTATAGTCACAATTTTGTCTTGTCATCCTAGAAATTTATAAAATTTAACTATTTATTTATATTTTAACTTTCCTACACAACATGAGGAAAATACAACCATAATAGAAAAGAGGGGGATAGAACTACCAGATAATACAAAAATGATATAAAGGTGATCCCACAATAGTGGGATACACTTTTTGGCCAAACTTGACATTGAACTGAACTTTTTTAACTAAATCTTCACTTTTAGACACCTATAGCTGCTAAACCATGAGGAATTTGAAGATGATGCAAACTAGTGATTTGTGACATTTTGTCTATAGATTCTAAATATTTTTTATTTTTAAATCAAATCAAATTACATTTATTTTTCCATCTCGTTTGATTACTAGCTTTTAACAGTAAACACCATTTTTAAAGAGTGATGTTTACTATATAACATATTTATTTTTCTATGAAGGATAAAAAAAAAAAAATGAATTTATATTTGTATCTACGATATCTAGCTCCTTCATTTGGTTTCATAGTGTTTTATTGAATTTTTTTTCTTAGTTAAGTTTTGAATTCAAACCAATTACAATTTAGACATTGGTTTATTGTATAACATAATTTTTTTGTATGTATCAAAATTCAATTTTTTTTGTTGGATCAAGGACATCAATACCAAGAGCATAGATATTTTTTAGAATTTTTTTTGATAATCTATTATTTTTCTACATGTGCAGAACAAAGAGCTTGATTTTTGGTGAAAAACCTACATTCACAAGAAATATAAAAAAAATATAATAATTGAATTAAATATATTTAAAATTATACTTTTTGGGAAGCTTATAATAATGACTACATACTTACAAAATATAAGTTTTAAATGAATTCATTTGGTCCCCCAAAAGGTAAATCAAAAGTGGTTTTTTATCAATATTTTGATAGGTGTAGAGGAGACTCCATTATAGGTATGGTTTAAAACTAGTCGGATTCTATCCAAGGGGGTTTGATCTAAGGAGGTATAATCAAACCATATTCAATTGAAATCCTTTAAATGGAACCTTTTTATGGCTTAAATCATTATATTTTCTAAAAATATGTGATTTTAGCAAAAAATGGGATCTCCCAAAAAGTGTAACCCATTATTGTGGCAACAACCATAAATGAAGCCAAACTAGTTAAATCAAATGAAATAATAAAGTGAAGAAATAAAGGAAGAGCTACAAGAAAACAAAAATACATTTGTATAATTGGTGAACCTTTTTCTTGGATAGAAGAGAAGTTTGGACTACTTGGGATCTTTCCATAAATAGTAAAACCCCTATTTTATCCCTTCATCTTCCATGAGAAATCAGTAATGTAGAGGAAATATAAATGTGTGTGCACCTAGCCAAGTGTATTGAGAGATAAGAGGGACAAATTAAAATATATAAATATCATGCCTAGTCCTATAAGAAGAAACTAGTGTGCATGAGAGTGTGAAAGAAAGTGTACAACCTAACAAGTGCTAACAACACTACAATATAAACAAGCCACAAGCTATGTGTCCTCAAAATTTAAAGAGATTCAATAAGACAAATTTTGGAATATATCATGCTTAAAGAAACTTCAAAGTGTTGGAAAGAGTACTAGCAACAGTTCTATCAAGAGCTTCAATAAAGAGAATAATTACAAGAAACTATAGTGATCTTGAGAGGTTGAAAGAGTTAGTGGGGAATTCAATTAAAGCTTAAAATAGAAGATGAAGAGACGCATAAATCAAACTAGTCATTGGGATTCATCCCATTGTGGTTATAAGGCATGCTCAATGGAAGAAAGGCGGCAATATTTAAATATAATGGTTATTCTATGACTAAATTATTTGTGGATTCTAGCACATTATGTGGACATCTACGCATTATTCTGGAATCCAAATAAAATAGGTTATCTAAATACTTGAAAAACCCACAAAACATGAGATAAATACAAAGTAACATTGGTTAGCACAAAAAAGAGGAAAACATAAAAATATATATATATATAACACAATATGAAACAAAGGGAGGAAAAATATGAAGGTAAATCCAAATGAGCCTAAGAATGACACTAAGGGTTACATAGACTAAAGTGATCCCAAAACATAACATGATAATTACAAGGCATACAATTTTGTATATTATATTTTCCCTCACTTTAGCAAGTTAATGGAACTAGGTGATAAGCTACAGTAAAGAACATAAAAGAAATAATATCATAAAGGAACTGCAATAATTTTCCAAGAAAGGGAATCATACCCCCAACTAAGAACCTACATCAAAAACATGTCGACAACAAAAATCTTCAACACAAAATTATTAGAGGAATGTAAATTGTAAAACAAAATCATTATCAAACTATATATCTAATAGGCACAAAACATACATAAAATAACTATACGCCAAAATAATACAAGCAAGAAAAACACACACGAATTACACAAAGAAATGAAGAAGAGATAAAAACAAAGTATTTTATAGTATTCTTTGTTGTTACAAAATAGAAAGCATAATCCCAACACACCTTGTTCTTTGGAAGAATGTGGGATAAAATTCAGATTCTGGTGTGTTCTATTGATAGGAACCATGCAATACCTTTATGAATCAAAATTAATGGCATTATTTGTAGCTAGGTGATCCCTAAATAGTATAAAAATAGCTAATATGAGTCGCATGGAAGTTAGTGTACTCTATTGCTACTTGGCTCATATATAAATACATTGCTAGAGATTATATGGACTAGCCTACTATGTTGTTAGGTAGTCTTCATAAGGGAGGAAAATTCAAGTAAATATATATATATGGGACCATGAGCTACTAAATATCTAGGGAAAATTCTCACAATGTGTGTGCATCTATGTGGATGCACATGTGGAGGTATAGGTATGCCCCCTTAAAATATTTACATAAATTTAAGAGCATACAATTTTTAAGGTAGAAAGGGAGAATTTGAAGGATCTCTAGGAAGCATATATGAAGGGATATTCCCTTAGTGTCACCAAAATATTATCTAGTTACAAATAAATAAAGATGCACAAAAAATCTTGCTTTGCAATGACAAAGTTGAAAAGAAAAATAAATTACACATAGCAACAAGCACCATCACATAGAGGCACACAAAGAGATTTATATGCCTATGGTCAATA
Source organism: Sequoiadendron giganteum (assembly GCA_007115665.2). NCBI lineage: Eukaryota > Viridiplantae > Streptophyta > Pinopsida > Cupressales > Cupressaceae > Sequoiadendron > Sequoiadendron giganteum. Next base: position 463,664,907 of record CM021101.1, on the reverse strand, counting down.
TATGTAGGAATGATATGATTAGGAATAGGGATGGAACTATCATCATCCCTCAATCATATATAACTACAAGCACAATGGATGAAGGCATGTAGAAAACAAGAAAAGAAAAATAAAAAATTTGGGTCAACATGGAAGAGACCTAAATGTCTCAATGCTTTGCATCATCCCTTAATAACAAAAGAACTAAATTAGGCTACATATAGAATAATTTAGGTAAAAAAAGAATAAATTCACATGGTTTCTACTTGTATCCATGTACCTACAAGGATAACATGTGTTGTTATGCCCCTACCCCTATAGTGTATATAGTGTTATGAGTAGTCAGATTATGGCTTCCTTAACTCTTAATTAAGTCATATTGTCATTATTATATTGTTATTTAGTTATTTAGGTCAGCCTAAGGCTTATATAGGGTTATCTAGGTCGGTTTGGGTGATATCCTAGGCATAAGTATGGTATATATAGGAGGTATAGGTAGGTTATTAGCATCATGTTGAGTAGTGTGTTCTTATTAAAGAATACTGGAGGTATCACCCTCGAAGTGGCATATTATTATCAATTATTTATAGCATATTCCTATTATATTTTTTTACTTACAAGTTGTTACATAACAAATGATATTAGAGCATGATCATGGCACCGTAACAACAAGGCATTTTTTTAGTTTTGGAGGTCATTTTGTGAAACTCATATCTCACAGATTTTGGTGAATTCTTGTCTAATTTTAAAAGAGTTTTTGAAGAGGATATTCAAGAAGATATAGTCCATATTTTACATGAATCGGAGCATAATTGAGTGATTTATTGCAAAATCAAGGCTTTTTCCTAATTTATTTGGAAAGCACATATCTTCCAAATATTTTTATATGTCTTCTTAATTTTTAATGGGTTTTTGAAGCAGTAAGAGAGGAGCCTATAGTAAAAAATTTAAAGTAATTGGATAATAATTTATTTATTTATTACTGACTTAGTTTTTCCAACAAATTCACTCTCAAAGCTGCAAAACACTTAATTTTTGGGAGATTTTACTAAGAAAGTGCAACCTAAGCCTTGCCACAAAAATTAAGAAAAAGAAAAAGAGCAAGAGCAATAGAAGGAGCAAGAACAATAACAAGAGCAAGAGAAAGAGAAATAACAAGAACAAGAACAAGAGAAAGAACAAGAGAAGGAAAAAGAGGAATAAGAAAAATAAATGGTAGTAGAAGAAGTGGAAGTAAAAAAGGAGATGAAGAAGAAGAAAATTAAAAATCTAGCATTGAGGAGAATGCTTTTGTAAAGAGGAAGGCAATGTTATACCCCTACCCTTATAGTGTGTATAGTGTTATAATTAATCAGCTTGTGGCTACCTTAACTCTTAATTAAATCATATTATCATTATTATATTGTTATTTAGTTATTTAGGTTAGCCTAAGGATTATATAGGGTTATCTAAGTTAGCTTGGGTGATGTCCTAGGTGATGTAGTCAAGGATGGGAGGTTTTGTCAAACAACCCATCCAAGCAGCTATAACATAAAATGCATTCTCATTCTAAAATCATAAGAATATGTAAATAAAAATCCAATGGAAAATATTTTCAAATCTTCAATTTCAACAACACATTGAGAAAATTAAATCCTCCTTGAAATAATCTACAGGTAAGAATGCCTGCAACTTTTACAAATATGATTTACAAAACTCAAAAATCAGCTACAAACATTATCAAAATAGTAGCAACATCACCTCTCCAACTTTTGAGCATGGAGAATAGGGTGCACAGATGTTCTCCTTCACACTTCTACTTGGTTTTTCTCTATTTTTTTGTCTCGGAGCTTCTAAAACCTGTCACCTTTTTCGTTTCACTTCTCCCTCATTTGAATGAATCTTCCAAAATGGTTTCTAGGTTTTATGCGTCTACTTACTAGCTTTCCAAAACATTTTTATTTTTTCTATTTTATTTTGATATTAGAATTTTATACCCAATTTACTGAGACTGTGTCTCACAGTTACGACCCAAACAATCTTCCTCTCCCAAAAATGTCATTCAAACCTCTACCTCCTCCATTTTGGGCATGGCATTCATGCATTTAGCCCCTTAATTGTTCTTTCTTGATAATTTTCTAATATTTTCTTGAATTGACATCCATTATCTCATTTATGTACCTCCACTACCTCAAGAACTTGCACCCAGAAGATTCCAACACTGATGAAAAATAATTTTCAAACTCGCAAGAGTTACAAAGGAGCCCAAATTGGAAAATTCATGCCTAAGCATGGGATTTAGTGCCGATACTTAAATTTTGAATAAAATCAATTTCAAGCACCAAAAAAAATCCCTAATTCAATTTCATTTCTCAACCTTGTAAAACAATTTGATATTGAAGGAGCATGAGGAGAGAATAATTTAAAATAAATTATGCTTGCAAGACCACAACCAAAGCCAAAAATCAAAAGAGAATAAAATAAAATAAAAATTGGTGTGTAGGATTGCTCCCGCACCCAGATGCTCCTGCATCACTAGGCATAAGTATGGTATATATAAGAAGAATAGGAAGGTTATTATCAGCATGTTAAGTAGTGTGTTCTTATTGAAGAACATTGGAGTTATCCCCCTTGAAGTGGATTAGGAGGTTGTCCCCTCAAAGTGACATATTAGTATTACTTCTTTTTAGCATATTCCTATTATATTATTTTATTGTACAAGTTGTTTCATAACATGAGTCCTCTAGGGGAACTAAAAAGATATTTAGAAAATAAGTACATGGTTGTAGTGTTGGAAATTGCATAGCCCTATAATTTTGCATTACACGACACCTCCCCTTTAGTACAAAAAATAAAAATCTTAATTATAACATGATATCAAAATATACATTTACTAGAAAAATTAGTTCATTTTTGGTTCTTTGGGTCTAATTTTCTCAGATGAAAGCGCTACACATGGGTGTTTGTGTTACATTCTAGAGTCCTACAAAAACCAGCAATTCAAATGACCATTGGAGTGTTAATTTCCTAAGAATTTGGTAGTGTAATGCTCCTTGTTGGAAGTCATCACTGGCATAGATTTTTGGGACCTTTTTTAAAAAAATCTTTCTTTTTTTTTCTCAATAAATCACTGCTAAGGGGCAGCACCCTGTATTTTTTCAAAAAGAGATTACATTGTTTCATGGTTCTCCTCATTTCCATCAGATTCGTCCTCCCACCTAATACTAGCCTCGACCCTTTTCCTTATTCAAAATGGCTTTACAGCCCTATCCCCACCTTTGCATTTACAAAATGGCCCTATATCAAGTGGCCAGAAATACCAGGACAAGTTACCAGACATATTCGACCAAAAAAGCTATCAGGCAAAACTACCCAAAGAAACTATCGCCTTTGATAGATTGACCCATACCATTAGTACTCTAAAACATAGACTATTTAGATTATACCAAAGACCTTTTATAGAGTCTTGCCTTGCTCTTCATCTTCATCCTCTTCTTCCTTTGAATCCTCCCTGTCCATGTATGTCATGTAGTATGTTATCACTGGATAGTCTGAACCACAATTGGAATGTGTTGGGCTATTCGCCTTGGCCTCTCAATCCCTTCCATCATTCGGAATCCATTCCTCTCCCATTTTGATCTCCTAGTCTTCATCATCATCTGCTACCACTTTACCGGCTAGCCCTTCTCCTGCCAGGTACTATTGCACCCAAACTTTGGATGGGGTTTTCATCATTTTTTCTTCCCTGAGAAGAAACATTATGCTTCATTCCTTCTCATTCCACAACTTTGCTAGCCCCGCTAGATTGAGAGACCTGACCACTAGAAATTTATTGACTTCTGCTTCATTCCCAAGTGACATGTAATAGTTATGTGGGAGTGGCATCATCAAATTTCCATCCACATTGTCTAGGGCTTCATCGATTTCACCCAGCATGGTATGAATGAATATCATCTAGCATAATTTCTTAGCCCATACTTTGGCACTCCCATGTACAAAGTCATCGCCAGGAACATGGTGTAAATGCTTGCATTTTCCTTGAATGTGTGGTACGCCAACGGAAATTCTCTCCCCAAAATTGTCTTTGTCACCCAGAGCACCATGGGGTGGGATGAGGCCAAAATTATTTTCAACCTTTTGTCTATCACCTCTCCATGGAAGGCCTGTTGCTACCTTGTTGTGTTAAAAAATAGCAGGGTATTCTTTCCTTGCACTCTCAGACAATTATCTCAACTACACCAGTTTTAGCTTGCCCTTGACTTTGCTTAAGCAACCACCAACTTTCGTCTTTTTAACAAGCGATGAACTTACCCCATCATAATGGTGAGCTTGGTGTTCATGGTCCATTTAAAGCGTGACTTCAAATCTTCATCCTGGCCAGATGATACAAATTTGCTTACCTATTTAGGGTTGTGCATTTCCCGTCATTTCTCCTGCCTTGGAATTTTTTATTGTGCCCTACGCCTTTCTTTCTATTAATGGTTGTTGTCCTATCATCTCTTCCCACTTTGATTTTATCACTTACTATATTGCATGCTCTTTTCTCCGTTGGCTTGTCTCAATCATTGGTGGTGTCTTTTTTCCAACTTGTGATTTTATGTCCCATCGTTCGAGAATATTCTGATCTCTTCACCTTTTTCATTCATGTTTCCTTCTTATGCCTGCTTTTCCAGCTCATTCACCATGTTGTTCCCTTCCCAGTACACATGGCTTACTTGAAAGGCCTCAAATTTATCTATCAATTGTTTGATGGGTTACAGAAGATGGTTTAGCTTCCAATTTGGTACACTATTTTTGTGGATTACATTAATGGTGATAAGAGTCTCCTTCTAGATGAATGCATTTCACACTTGTTTCCAAGCCCAATTGTAATCCGATTAAAGCCACTAGAAATTATTCTTTGTTGTGTGTACACGAACCTAGAGAAGTGTATTTATCTGCTAAGATTTTACCCTACTCATCCCAAGCTATGCAACCAGCCCCCCCGCACCTGGGTTGCCAAGGAAGGCTTCGTCAAAATTATTTTAACCCAACCTTTCTGTAGCGCCATCCACACTACCTTCTTTCTTTTTACTTTTTGTCTGTCGGGCCCATAGTTTCCATTGAGTAGTGGAGGTTTTAATCCATTGAGTAGCTTCATCATTTTTTCATCCTAGTTGGTAAAAATTATTTGTTTGGTAGCCTTGTTGTGGGCATCTTCATTGATGATTTCTATGATTACCCTCTCTATTTTGGCCCAAATTCCATCCTATCCCATTTCCTTACCTTGAAACAATCTTCTATTTCGCTCCTTCCAAATCTCCCATATGACTGCGGATGGGTGATCTACCATATCCCTCCAAATACCATTTTTTTTCAGATTAGATGGCCACATCTTGAATCAAATTCCAATATCTATTAGCATAGGATATTGTAGATTTAATTTGATCCTAAAGAGGTTCCAATAGGTGTTCGTATATGGGCATGTCAAGAGTAGGTGATCAACTGTTTCTTGTCTATTTTTGCACATCACACATCTTCTTGGGCCTTGAGTTCCAAATTTTACTAGTCTATCTTCAATAAGAACTCTCTTTTAGATAGCCATCCAAGTGAATACTCCTGCTTTGGGAAGGAATATTTTTCCCCACAACAATTTACATGGCTAGTTTTACCTTTCAATGGCTAACTCTTTAATTTTATAACCAAATTTCACCTTATATGTACTTGTCGTCGATCCACACCACCTTACAACATCGCCTTCATTGGAGGGGTTGAAATATTTGTGCTTGAGTAATTTTATCAGTTTTTTTTTTGGTCTTGTGGGGCATTAAGTTCTTGGATAGCATTCCAACTCCAGCTAGGTACTTCATTTCTTAGTTCTATCTTTCCATAGTTAGAGACCTTGTAGCCCCAAACTCGGATAGATTCTACCTTTAGTTCTGCCAATCCTAGAGTAATGTCAATGGGTGGTTTTCTGCACCACAAATCACTCTAAAAGGATGCACTTCTCCCATCTCTGATTTCCCAAGTAAAATGCTTGGAGACTATGTCTTTGCACTCCAAGATGTAATTCCAAATCGCAGATCCCTTTGGAGGAGCAATCATGGTGAGGATGTGGATGGGGTCATCCAAACCTAGATATTTTCTTCTCCGAATTCTTACCCATTTTTTCTCCCCTTGCATAGAGATCCCATACCAATTTTTCTCCCATTGCTTGGTTCATTATTGATATTTTTTTCAATCCTGCCCCTCCTACCTCCTTTGGGGTGCAAATTTTGTCCCAAGATACCAAGGGGAATTCATTCTATTCTCTTGTACCACTCCAAAAGAATTTCCAAAAAAAAAGGATCAAGGCCTCCTTTATTGCTTTTGGTAATTTCAAGCAAGACATTGAGTAAACTAGGATAGTCAAAAGCACTAATTTAAGCATCAATAGTCTTCTTGCCGAAGAAATCCACTTTCCTTTCCAAGTTCCCAGATTACTTTTGTAACTATTTATCAAATTCTCCTAGTAGCATTTTTTGTTTATCCCTATAAACAAAGTCATTCCCAAGAAGCACCCAAGAAGCGATGTCACCTTCAAGTTCAATATTTTTTCCAAGTCTCTTTGTACACTCGGTTGGGTATTGAGGAAGAAGACTTCATACTATCTCCAATTTATGTTCTGCCTAGATTCCTTGCAGTAGTCATATAGGAAGTGTTGGCAACACAAGGGCAGACAACTAAGAGGGGGGGGTGAATCAGTTGTCATAGAATTTCAAACTTATTAAACTTATTTACTTTTAATCTCAAATCTAATTAATAATAGTAGAAGCATGAATCAACAACACATTAGAAACACACATAACACCAAGATTTTTGTGTGGAAACCCTGTTAGGGGAAAAACCACGATGGAGGTTAATCCACAAGTTATACCTTATTAAAAGTATAAGAAGAATATATTAGGAATGCACATACATTCAGGCACACTGCCTAGAGCTCACTACTCAAAGGAAGACTCAATGTCGTATAGAAAAAATTTAGATTAAATCCATCTGAAGAATTTGAACTGAGAAAGTAGCATATGATAATTCTTGAGTACAGTTTTGGTTAAGCACATGAACACTTCTTCACTTTCTTTCACTCTTCTTCACGCTCTTCTCTGCCTTCAAATGATTTGAAAATTTTTTGCACATAGCACTTGCACACTTTGGATTTCACACACTTACACACTTCTCAAATGAAGAAACAATCACTGATATATATCCACAACAAGAAATTACATTGCTTTATGTCAACTTCAACACAATAATAGAATGAATGCAAAATTTTGGCCCAAAACAATAAATATTATCGATGCGCATCAACCAAAGTTGGCCACAACATAGTAGAGACCCAAAACAATGTTCTCTAACACAAAACACCTTCAGATATTCTTCCTCAAATATCCACAACACGCTTCAAACACCTTGTCGGACATGAACATGAAAAAACATAAACACGCAAGAGAAAATATTATATCACAAGCACAATGATCAATGCAGACATGCAACACATATAGAACATGATCTAGAAACGTCAATGAACACCACAGGAACATACGCAATAACTCAGATTACCATAATCACATTATCTTTTTCCATGAACACCATTTGCAGTAATAGAATAGTTGTCAGAACATAGAAACTTATAGCTTGTTCAAATCTTCATGCACACCTCTGAAACTTTCATAGTAGAAACTAGATAGGCTTGAAAAAAAACCCTTTAATCTGCAACATCTCACTATCAACATACTGAACTTTCTACCATACTGATCTTCACTACTTCATACACAACCTGTAACATATTTTATTATAATTTTCTCAATATCCTCGACATATATAGTCTTAAAGACATTAATACTAATAGTGTTGACATCAATGACAACCACATGTCAGCAACTTGACCACAACATCCAACAAGAAGGTCTTGATTACCCTAGCTTCCTTCCTACTTTCTGATCCAAACAAGATGGTATCATCTGCAAATTGTTGGTGTGTGTTGGGTTCCATACCATTTTCTACATGAACTCCAGCCCATTTTCCTTCTCTCCTCAAGGCTTGGATGCCTCTTCCTAGTAATTTTTCCATGATTATGAATAAGAAGGGTGAGAGAGAGTCACCTTGCCTTAGTCCCCTTGATTATGTAAAGAATCCATGTGTTGCTCCATTCACCAATACAAAAAAAATAGCAGTTGAGATGCAACTCTTTATCCAGTTGATCTAGTTTCCATCAAAAAAAAACTTCCCCAAGACTTCGATTAAGAATTTCATGTCCTCCATGTCATATGCCTTTCGAATATCTAGTTTCAGCACCATACATGCTTCCTTAGTCTTCCTAGTTGTGTGGATGGTTTCATGGGCAATGATTATCCCTTCAATTATTGATCTTCCTATGGTGAATCTACTTTGTTCCTCTTATATGACCTCATTTAAGACACTCTTGATTCTATTGGCTATAATTTTTGTGATCACGTTGTACATTGTATTGTATAATGCAATTGGCTTGAAGTCGCTCATCACTTTTGAATCTTTCTTCTTGGGGATTAAGACCAAGAATGTATGATTTAAATCTCCCAACATCACCATCTTGACTCTTGAATCTCTACAGTCATTGATAGTTCATCCCCTATAATGTCCCTGAAATTTTAAAAGAATCCAATTGGGAAGCCATCTAGTCCCGGGGCCTTATCTGGATTCAGTTGGAAGCTTGCTCCCTTAACCTCATCCTTACTATTTTTTTGAAATTGCCTACGATTTTCTCTTCATTTATAATGGTTGGGATTGTGCTTAGCATCCTTTCTCTTATTGTCTTGTTCTATGAGCTTTACTTTTTAAGGATTGCTTCAAATAATCTGACAACCTTTTTTATTACTTTCTCTGAGGATTGTGTGACTTCCCCATTCGCGTTCCTGATTTCTGCTATTCTATTCCTAGTGTAGTAGTACTTGCTGATTTGTGGAAATATTTAGTGTTTTTATCTCCTTCCTTTAGCCAAGTATCTCTTTACTTTTGGTGACAAAAGCATTCTTCCCTTTCTAAAATCTCTGCTAGCTCTTCTTTTATGCTTTTTCATTCTCATAGTTATTTGCCTCCATCCTGTTTTGGATTACATGTTCATTTAGAGCCTTTAGTTCCTGCTCCACTCTTTCCTTCTCTTGAAAGATGTTTTTGAAGTGATCCTTATTCCACTCCTTTAGTTTGATTTTGATGAAACCCAACTTCTTGATAAATTTATAAAGGTTGGATTGGTCTCCAAACTTGATTTCATTCCACCATTTCTCCATTAGATCCGAAAGTTGCTCATCCCTTAACCACATGTTTTCAAAGTTGAATGGGCTTCCTTTTGGAGGATCATCCTGCCTAATGCATAGTTGCACTGGAAAGTGATATGAGCCTGTGAATGGCAGAATTTGGGCCTCATGGTAGCCCGCTAAACCCCCTCGGTCTCCCCATATCAAAAATATATCCAGCCTTTCAGCTATATTGGTGAAGCCCTTCCTCTTGTTTGACCAAGTAAATATTCCATTTCTGGCTTAGAGGTCCAATAACTAGTTGGTGTCTACAAAATCCTATAAATCACGCTGAATGATGGTGATTTTTCCCATGCCTCCTTTCTTCTCTTCATTGTTCAAGGAAGCATTAAAGTCTCATGCTATTATACCTTTCTCATTCTTGTAGTTTTCAAGCTCACTTGATATCCTCCTTCATACTTGTCTTTTCTTCATTGTGGGGATTGGTCCATATACATTGATGACCAAGAATTTCTCTTTCCTCATCAAACCCGTAAATCTTGTTAACTACCAATTGGTTCCTTCTACTACTATTTCCCCTTCTACTAATAATGGGTTCCATATGGTGCCAACACCTCTTGAAACACACTCTTCTTCCTTGAATTTCCCCCTCCATTGCCTCCAAGTGCTCATCCTCCTTTTAATCTCTTCCTTGCTCCATTTTGTTTCCTACATTAGTATTATGTCTGCCTTAGATTGGTTAATTTGGTGCTCGATCATGCACCATTTTTTCAGGGGCATTAATTCCCCTAACATTCCATGTAATGATCTTCATTGACCTCTAGGAAGGATCACATCCTTCCCAGACCTAAGTTTTCTTTGCCCTGTCGCATTGGCTGCAATTTCTAGCTTGGCTTTGTTCAATTTTAGACTCCTTTTTCCTTTCCTCTTGATGTTTGGTTTTTTTTAATTTTTGATTGGGTCTATTCAAGCATCCTCTCCTCAAAAAATTCACCTTCCTCGGCCTCCTCCTGATCTTCCTCCTCTGACTCTTGTTCTTGATTACTTCATTCATCCTTTGTTTGTGTAACATTTCCTTCATTCTCGACTTTCTCTTCTTCAGCCCCTTCCTTTTCTTTTGGCAACACCTTTGGATCCTCTCCTGCTTCCTCTTGCGTTTCCACCCTCAAGCTATTTTCTTCATTTGATAACTCTCTTATCTAAATATTGATGTCTTTATGCAATTCTTTAGCCTCTTCTAGCAATATGTTTAAATCTTTTTCTAATTATGTCGTCGCCACCTTTGAGTATTCTAGCATTGGATGAAACTCATCTCTTCTACCTAGACCATTCCAATCCACCTTCATTTTCTTAGATCTTGGTTCACCTTTCTATTCTAACTCCTCTTGATTTCACCCTTGCTCATTATGAACTATTTTTCCTCCACTTTCTCCTTCTCCAAAACTATTTTCCTCATTTTCTTCCTTCTTTCCTGAATAGCTTTCCTGGATTGATTTTCTAAAGAGGCATTTCCCTATGTGTGATCCTTCGCATACCTCCACTTTATGTTTCCAACTTCCAAATTTTGTCAAGATCTCCAAGTTTTTATAGATTCCCACACCCTCTGTTATTTCCACCTTTATATTGGCCTTTGCTTCTTTTTTTCCATTTAAAAAAACATTCCCTACTCCTAATGCATCCCCTATTTTCACCAGAGCTTCTATATTCTAGTATTCATATGGGAGGTCTACCAATTTGATCCATGTGGGGATCTTTTTGATGGAGTAGTTCCATGGGTCAAAGTTTGATTCCCATTTTAGGCAATGGAAACTATGACCTTTTAAAAACAAGGGATTCCTATACACTATTTCCAGCTTCCTCTATGAGAAAAAAATGTTTGATAATTGGTGGATGCTTACCTGGTCTTTAAAGTTGTTTTGCCACCAGTCCATGATCTCCTCCTTAGGGCATCTTGAACCACACCATTTTGTGAATGGAGCTTTATCTTTTAGTCTGGTGACCCTGGATTCTATCACATCTAATGGAAATGTGAATAACTTACTCCCCCACGGTCTCATGTTGACTTCCATGTATTTTTCACTCCTTTTTCCTTGGAATTTCTTCCTTCTTCTTCCTCTTTTGTCTAGATTAAGATTTTTTGAATTCATCCTCCATCCTGCTTGTTTCCAACCCATTCCTCCTGAGCCTTTGTTGCCCCACGAATCTGATTCTCCCTTTCTTGTGAAATTAGGGTTTCCATTTACCTTTCCTCTCCAAGGGATATTGGTTCATTTAGAGCTCTTGTTCCTATCGCTTCTCCAATTTGGCGATGCCTCTTCTCCAGGGCTTTTTTTTTCCAAGAACCACCCACACCTGTTGCCTCGCATACTCCTTCCTTCTCTACTCCTATGTCATTTTTTTGGCTTCGGCCCTAGATCAAGTTCCCTTCTCCTACAACCTCCTTGAGTCTGCCACCCAGCCTAGTTTTTTATTTCCATAGAGTCTGCCTCCATTTCGCGATAGATTGGGTGGTATCTATCCTCCCATTTTCCATTTGTAAAAACCCATTGCGGGGTTTGTGAATTTTCCCCTGCTCTGCTCTCTTCTGATTCACCTTCTCCAATTTTTATTTCTTCTAAAATGTCTCCCCATCGCTGCTTTTCTTGTTGTTCTGCTTTTTTTCGCTCCTCCCCACCACCTTGTGCCATAACATTATTTGGATGAAAATTGAGGAGTTGTGGAGATTTATTAAAAAAAAAAAATTATTTGGCAAAGGGAAGGGGGAAGATAATGTAGTCATTCATGCACACTTACCTTGGCTCTACAACCCTTGAAGATCTTGAAATTTTTGATAAAATATTGCATTCGTCTAGCTCTTGCATGTTATTTTCTTCATGGTGAAACTGTGGAGGGAAAACTAGTTATAGCTTTGGAATCCTTTTGGGACTCTATGGCAACTTCCAGGTGGAATTTTTCTTAGATTGATTTCTTCATTCTCACTATGGGTAATCTTTAAAGCTAGTATTTTGAATATTGTTGATATCATCATATTGTAGTTAATATATCTTCCTTTTATCTAGTGTTGCATTTTCTTGGAAAAATCTTTCATCTTTTATCATTATCATTTATTTTTATCAAAATCCAATCTAGTTGTCTATGGAGGTCAAAAGACCAAAAATGAGGGTTTGACTAAGGCAAGCCCCTAAAACAATTGGCCCAAAAAACATTGTCATCATTCTTGTGTGTAGGTCATCCAAATTTTTTGGTTGTGATTAAAGTGAAATAAGCTTTATTTTATTTTGGAACTAGATTGATTTTGTACAAGATGGCAATGCATCTCGAGGGAATCCATGCATGGTGCTAGTGCCTGAGGCCAAGACTATGTGCAAGATAAAAAATCATCTTTGAAACCTATACACTTTTTTTTTGTTACTATTGTTATAATTTTATGTACAAATGTAGATATTTTCATCAATAATTTATAATTGGGATTTATAGTGAGATTGTGTCAATTAATTTTATTTCCAGTTGTAAAACTTTGTAAAAAAGGCTAAATCGAGTAATTAAAAGAACATTTGATTCATCTAAATGTGATTGGAAGCTTAACTCTCATAGAAAATGGTTTTTATTGTAAGAATTCAATTTTCTCCCTTATATTTTGGTGAACATGAAGTTCTACATAATTTTTCAAATTTATAGCAAATAATAAAACATTTAAATTAAGCTCTTTCTTTTCCTATCATCTAGAAGTTAAATAGCTTGAGAATTTTAACATTCTCATGAGTTTTACAACCCAATCATCTCTTTTGGTGATATATTCAGAAGAAGCCTTAGAAATTTTAACATGGCTTACTCAAAACCTCTTACCAGTCCTCTCAAAATTGGACCAAGATTTATACCAAAACATTAAATTCAATGGATTTACCCCCTGACTATTCTCCATTATTTCTTGATTCAAATCCCCCTTCACCAATTGGTTTCCCTCCCCCTATTGACCATGATGCTGCTCTTAGCATTCCCTTTGAGAAAAATTAAAATTTAGAGGAGAACTTAAGATATTTTCAAACCACTTTATCAAATGATTCTTACACTCAACGTGTTCTTTTTGATAATCTTCACAATATGCTAATTGTTGATCACAAAGGCCTTGATTGTCTTAGGATATTGGTGCACATTTTTTAAATCCATGTCATGTTTATGCATTCATCTTAAGAAACATGGTAGATTCACAATATAATATCACTAGCATATAGCTATATATGTCGATGTCGGGGACTACTATTCATATGATACATCACATGTTACAACAACTGTGCTTTCTAGTGGTTTTTCTATTGGATGCTCCTCTAGATTTTCCTCTGGTGTCTTTATTAGTAGTCATGGTGATTCTTAGCCTTTCTTTAGAACTCAACCACTTTTTACATCTCAACATGCTTTCACCACAACTTCCACAACAACTCAAACATCTACTATGAAAACCTCCACTGCTTTAATAAATATTGTGCTTGATACACTTTTGTAGAACATGGGCCCAATGAAAAAATCAACTTGCTAACTTTACTAATACTTATTCATATACTTTAATGCAAACATACTATCATTGTATTTCATTATCCCTACATATTCTCAATACACCTTTTCTGCAAGGTTTTTAATCATTGATTTTTAAAGAGTATAGTGGAAAAGGGGACCCTCGATCTCATGTCTTTGTGTTCACTGCACTATGCAATGACTTTATTTTTAAGGATGCATTTCTATAAAAAATATTCCAAAAATCATTGAAATATATTGCATTATACTGGTTCTTATCACTCCCTGACAACTCCATTTATATGTTTGATCAATCAATTAATCAATTCCTTCTATATTTCCAAGCTAACATTGGTTTGTAGATCACTTTCATTGACCTCATTCATTATAAGCAATGACCTACTGAAAAGGTAATTGATTTCATCTTTCAGTATCAAATATTGTTTTCTTAGATTCCCCATTCACTTCTTGATTCTAATGTACAAAGAATATTCATCAAAAACTTGCAGCCAACACTTAGAGATAAAATCTTATTCATGAAGTATAGCTCTTTCACTCATATTTGTATTGCCCTTCATGATTACTAGGAAAGTGTGAGTCAATATGGGGGTTATTCCTCATCAACTCACTCTAATCATCAGGGTGGTGCATCTTCTTTATGAAATTACAGGAAATACAAACCTTTCAATCGGCAAGCTAGCATAATCACTATATCTAAATATTTTAAGATATCGACAACAATTCTTCAAGGGTCTAGACTATTTTCTAAATTATTTGATTCCTGATATAGAATTATGCAAAATCTCTTAAAAGAAAACTTGATCACTCTTCCTAAGACAATTCCTCTTCCTTTTGATCAGCCTTATTCGATTTGGTATGATGAATTTTTTTGTCAATATCATCATGTTCTAGGGCATGATATTGAAATATGTAGGTGTCTTTGAAACATTTTTCAAGACCACATCAACAAGGGTAACATTTGTGTAAGCCATAAGAAATAAAATATGAATAAATATGTTTCCAAACCAAACCAACAACTACAAATCTATACCAATCCATTCTCATCTCATTCCACAAATTTCATAATAATTGAAACTTCATCTTCTTCAACCTCTATACCATACATAAGTGTGGTTGATGTGGGTCCTACATGGTTTAGAACTCAATATGTCAACATTCCTGACATATCATTTACTTCTAGTGATCAAAACTACGATGGAAAATATGGACCTTTGTATATTTCTAGACAGTTCAACCAAAAAACCATAAATGGGGTTATTATTGATCTTGCAAGCAGTGTCAATATTATAAAGAAATAAATATTATTCCTTAATGGATTTCAAAATGAAAAATATGATATTTATTTTGTGACAATTCATACCCACGATGGTTTCTCTATTTCTTCTATGGGTTTTATTACTTTAATGGTTCAGGTGGGACCCAAGTTAGTAGAAACCACATTTTTCATCATCGCTTAGTCTAACCTATTCAAAGTCAAACAAGGTATCATATGTATGGTTTATATGAATGTGATTTCTTTAGTGGTGCATTAATGTTTAAAATTTCATCATAATAGCACAATGCACACTGTCCAAGACACTTGATATAAGCCACTAGTATCTCATGGGGGATTTTCTTTAGATCACTTTTGGCCTACTCTGGTAGGGCCCTTATAGCCTCTTGGTGACTTTCTATTTAAATCATATTCTAAATTTAAGGTGGTTTTTTTGATGTCCTCATCTACTATTCTATCTTCATCACCTTCTATGGTTACTTCCCCTTCAGTCACTCCATCACAGCAACATACCTCTATCCCAACTCCCACCCCTTTGGTGGCTAAGAATAAATGTGCTCCATTGAGTCAACCTCATGTTCCCATTAAGATTTCCCAAACCTTCTATGGTGCACCTTGTTCCCCCAAATTTCAAAAATGGAAACCAAGGAAAGGCACCCATGTTGGATAAATCTTCCTCTCAAATTTTCTCTCCTCTCATGGCTCCCACTATTCCTTGACCCACCCCCTTGGTAGCGAAAGGAAAGTAGCCCAAGGGAAAGAAAGCTTCCCATACATCACCTGTATCTCATCCTCCAATGGTTCCTCATATTCCTCCAACTGCCCCTATAATAGAAAGAGGAAAGGCACCAATGGTGTAGACCATGGAACATGCACCCCAAATATCTCTTCCTCTTCCTATTGAGACTCTTGTTCCTTTTGTTCTAGAAGTGAAGATGGTCCCACAATTGGATTTGAGTGATCCCCCTTCCACAATTTTTCATGGATGCAACCATTAACATAATCAACTTACGTGTGAGTGTAAGCAGCATCAACATGCATTGACTTGTGAGAAGGGTTCTTTAAAAATTCTCAAATCTAAGCACTCTTCTTTGATGTAATCACCTCCAGATTTGTTGATGTCTTCTTCTCCTAAATATCCACCTTTAGTGGTGGTTTCTTCAACACCATTTTATGTTCCTCATCAAGATCCCAATGAACCTCACCTAAATTGAGTGCAATTTTTTTTGGCTCCTTCGATGGAACCACCTTTTATTTCCCAAACCTTCCCATCATTCCACCATTTTAAAGTTGATCAACATGTCAAAAATATGTCATTACCAATGCTACACTCATTAACTTAGTACCATTTAAATGCACCTATCATGAAGTCGTCCTAGATTTCCTTCACACCCCAGTGTTGATATTAACATCCCCCACCCACCTCCCAAGTGAAAGCTAAAACATTATCCATCTCTGCCTTATCAAAAATAAAAGACAAATCCACCATCTCCATCACATGCAAACCCCTCTTCATCAACATTATTTTAAGAGGAGGCACATACTTCTCTCGTCTATGTCATTGATCTTATTCATGATTAGTTGTGACACTCCTCCTGTCATTTATTTTGATAGTGACTCACCAAGTTCTCCTCAAGGGGAAAGTCTATTTGAGGCCATTGGAGATATTCCAACCTTGTCTACAATTTCACAAAATCGTTGACACTCACCTTTAGAGGATGTCCAGAATGATGGTGTGCTTGAAACTCTTTCTTTGGTTCTTATTGCAGGTGAAACACCTAATACCTCTTTAGTAGTACTTCCTTTGCAGGCTCAACCTCCCTCCCCTTATGATCAATATTGGGAGAGTGATGATCTATTCTAGTGAATACTTTGAAGCACTACTTCTCTCATCTTTATATTTTAGATATTTTATTTGTGAGTTTTTTGTTTCTTCGTACTTTTTTTTATATGTTTGTTAATCTTACCTAGAGGAACCATGACACTCTTGTAAGTGCATGGATACAAGAGAGATGAAGTGTTGTAAATTCCTCTATTTGTATCATCTTTCTACTATGTGTTGTATCTTGATCTTCTCAATTTTAGGGTTGATGTAAAGTGTTTGGATATTGAAGTCTCATCCCTATTGATAAAAAAAAATTAGTTTTTCTTTGTTTTCATGTGAACATTCTTCCTTTGTATTCATTGTTCCACTATATCTAGAGAATGATGTTAATTCATGGATCCTTTCTTTTTTTGCATATAAGGTAATGATAGTTTATACGTGGTGTCCCTCTCATTTTGTGATGACATCTCATGAGCACATGTTCTATGTTTCATGCTACAACATTTTTCTTGTTTTTTTTCTCTATGAACATCCTCATATCTTATTTTATCTCTCCTTAAAATAACTTGCACTCCTCAAGTCATTAAATTATTTTAAGGGGGGTCTATCACAATGCATAAATATATTTCATTTAAAATCAAAATCTTATATTTTTCATGGTTATTATATAACACAGTTTACAATAACCATGATCCAATCAAAATCATTGTATGGTCTCTGATGGAGCTTCAAATTTTGTCCTTTGAATTCCATTATTATCCTGCCTTTGTACTGGTCTATCTTATTATTTGGAAGAAACCTAAGGTTGGGGTTTTTTATTTTTGCCTTCATGAAAATCCTAATGTTCTATCTAATACCTTGGGTAAGATCTATTCGGTCATTACTTTTTTGGAGTGGTTTTTAAAATGACTTATGTCCCATTGCTTCATCTAGGTCGGACTCCTAATAAACATAGTTAAATATTTTTTCCTAACTTTATTATTTCCTAAGTTTAGGTTGGCTCGTGCCCTCATGTTTAAAACAACATTAATCCATTGTTTGTCGTTGGCATAGGCAATGTCCCCTTGTCAATATTAATAATTTTTTTATATTTTGCAGGGAACGATTTTTAATGATCGTCGATCATCCAACAGTTGATCTTGGTTGTTCCCCATAATCCCGTGATGACTTCACCACTGAGTTTCAAGATATTGTGATATCATGGGTGAGTGCCACATGTCTCAGCTGACGATGTGGAAAGATTTACAAATTGCTTTAATTTTTTTGTCAATTTTTAATACGTTATATAGTGGGTTACTAAAGCGGTTGCGAGATGCACGTGCTCAAAATTGACGGTGATGTTATAATCTTGATGAAAGTTTGCTTGACGGTTATGTTCAGTGTTTGTGACTACTATGAATGGACATGATTGTCGATGGTGGAGATCAACGGTTTCCCACCATCGTGTGATCAGAAGATGTAAGGTGTTTATTCATTACGATATCACGGGCGAGCGCCACGTGTATTCCTTTGGCAATGCATAGTGTGGTGGGCCCTTGGTGCTGAGATGGAGATTACATCAGCCTTTTTTGAAGGTAGTTGTTTGATGATCTGACAGAAATGAAGGATCGACAATTGGAATTTGAATTCGCATCAAATATGATTGGAGTCGTTGGCGCAGTATGTAAATGAACTTTAATGGCGGATGAGACGTTTACTGGCTCAATTCGATCAAAATAAAGTATTTTTCCTTCGTCTTATTTCACCACAAAGAATTCAAGCACCTTTGTGAAGCATTTTCAAAGCCAGAGACAAATTTTTGAGCAATCATAGCAGGAGTTTGGTCTTCTACAGAGCATTAAACCCATGAGTTGTTTTTTGTACTGCTTGGTTATGTTGACTATGATTTTGTAAAGAATTGTGGTGTGCTTGTCAGAGGAGTTGTTGATTTTTGTCGTAGGGTTACTAGTTTGTTGAATTGTGGGAAATTGCAAGGTTTTGTTGTAATTTTGTTTTCTAAGTAGCCTTAGTCTATGTGAAATTTGAGATTTTAAAGAGGCCCTAGTTTATTTGAGATGGCACCGCCAAAGCAGCATTCGGGCCATTTGATTATTTACATAGTAATTTGTATCACGATTTTTTGGATCAACTCCCATTATCAACAAATGACAGGAGAAGGGGTTTAGTTTTGATGAATGGAAGAACCCTAGGTGAAGGAATAGTGTGCAAGAATTACAACATTGCAGATGCTAGGGTTCCTATGACTAGTTTGGAAATGTTTAGGTTTTGGTATGGACAACGAAATTTACCTCACCCTTTTTCTAATGGTTGGAGATATGACATGGGGAAGCTAGTAGTGCCAAATGTGTTCCCCGATGTGGACCTGCTTAGGGTAGTAGCAGCACGATATGACCCTGTTACAAGAGTGATAAGGGATAATTATTGTGGGATTTTGTTAAGTATAAGCATGGAGGAAATTCAGCAGGTGTTTGACTTGATTGAATCTAGTTCGTTTTTTGTTCCAATTGATCTTGAGGAGATGAAGTAGGATCAAAGATCAAAGCCACTTTTTAGATTGAAGTTGCTTCCTCCTCATCTGGCTAGGGCAGGCAGTTCAAAAATTCATATCAGCCCAAGTGACCAGGAGCCATTCAGGCTAAGTTGCTTTGCAATCACTTTTTGGCTACATTCTATTCACTATGCCGTATTTTGGGTTTTAGCCCTAATACTGTAATGCCAACCGCCTACATGTTCATGGGGGCCCAAATTCAGCATCCCAATTTCTCTGTGGTCTATGAATTCGCATCTTTTTTGGAAAAAAAGATACATGAGGGATTGTTGAAGTTGCAGGTAGGGGATACTAGCACTTCTTTCTTTTGATATTCCTTGTTAATGCACATGTTCTTGTACAAGAATGTCGACTTCTTCTAAGAGAAGATGGAGTTGAGGCAAGATGTAAATGGAGAAAGGTTACCGGTGCAGGTTTGGACAATAGATCTATCATACAATAGAGGAGGTGCCAGTTTTGTGCAATTTGAAAATTGCTTTGCCTCCAAACTCAGGGCTCAGTTGGTAGTGAATGTACCTAGAATCCCTGAGAACCTACATGACTTTCTTAGACCAAAGGTGAGGAAGCCTGATTTGAAAATTTGTCACAATTGGGGTGACATCATCTTGTACCATGTCAGTATTGTTCTAAGGGTGTATGGATTCCAAGGAGCCCCACATATCCTCCCATTCAATGTGCCATCAAGAATGGGGTTTGTTGAGGTCATGTGGAAAATAGGTTGTATCCATGAAGACAACCTAACAAGGAGGGGAAAGGGGACTTTGTTCCCTAATTTTACTGTTGTGTCTGATTTTGTTTTCTCCAAGGGAGGATGGGTTCACTTTTGAAGATATTTTGATGATTTTCATTTAAGGAGTGGTCCCAGGAGGCAGCATGACCCTGAGGGTTTCTTTGCCTTGTTTAGGCAACGAATTAAGGGTGGCAGGTTTGCACATGAGTTTAATTTTCCTAAGGACCTAATCAGGAATGAGTTTGATTTAAATAGACAAGAATTAAACAAGGAGAAATGGATTGCATATGAGAAGTTGTTGGCTATGGTACATAAAATGGATCCAAAATATGATCCATTAATGGAGTTCACTCCATTCCACAAGAAAATTGACTTCTTGATGGATAAATTCAAAGAGATCATGGGTACTTTGATGACCAAGAAGGTCAACTTGATATTGGATTTTGGAATACAGAGACCAGAGGTGAGGCCTGTAGAAACAAGGCCAACTTATCAACCCTCAGTGAATTGTCCTCTTTATAAGAGAAAGAGGAATAACGGTAGTGATGAGGAGGAGGGAGATAAGAAAGAAAAAAAAATAATGAAGACATCATCACAGCTAGGTCCGAAGATCAGAGCACCTGGAGGAATAAAAATTATTGATTCAGACTCACCACCAGAAAGTGATCCTGCATTACTACCATCAGAGCCAAGCACTAAGACGCAAATATTTGAGGAAGCGCAAGACACTTTGATGGATGAGATAATTTTTACAGATCAAGACATGCAAGTTGGTATTCCTTCCCCTCCTAGATCAACCTAGTTAGTACTATCTGATATGGATGTGAAGGGACAATGTGTGCAAGATGCCAGAATGGAGGCATGCAAGGCATTCTTGGATGACGATGCATTTGTGAAAACTCCAATTTTCTTGTAACTGGTCTGGAGGATGAAATTAGAAGAATACCAAGACAAATGCAAGAAGAGAAGATAATTAAGGCCTGATAGGTCTGATCAAGAGAATGATGATGAGGTAAAGGTTGAATTGATGGAGGAATTTAAAAGAATCACTCCTAAGGAAGGAAGGAAATTAGTGACTCAAGATGGTGTCCTATTTTTTCCTGAGTGGGACATAGCAGATGTAGTAGCATTCAATGCTATTTTAAATTCCAAGAATCCCATACAAAACAGTGAGCAAGAGGTCAAGGCAGCTCTGCAAGACTCTGCCTTTAGTGAGGAATCTGAGACCCTGGCAATTTGGGCATTGGCACCCTAGGGCAAAAATCCAAATGTGACTGATATTAGCCCAAACCTAAGGGGAGGGTTAATAATCAAGAGGGCTTTTGAAACTTCAACTACAAAAGCTACAAGCTTGACTGTAAATGTGGCCAAATTAGCCCAGAAGATAGCTGAGAGAGAAGAAGCTAAAAAGAAAAGCTTGATGGAGAAGTATAACATCATAATTGGAGAGTATAGTAGGATGCAGCAAAGGAACGTTGAGCTGCAAATTGAGGTAGATAGGTTAAATTATAGGCAAGTGGGGTAGTCCTCCAGTGCTCCTGGTATGATGACATTACCTTCTAGATCAGGATCAGTACCTTCTATTTCTCCAATTGTTTCTACTCCAGGATCCCCCATCCAAATGCCTACTCTCAGTCCTACATTAGGGCCAGTTGAAGAAGATATTGAATACTTTGTGGATCCCACTAAGAATCAGATGCTAGATAAGATTACAAAGTTACGGGTGGCTTTAAAATCAAGTGAGGAGGGAGAAGTTTCCAAGCAGAATGAAGTTGTTGATACAGTTTTGAGGCACCTAAATGAGAAGGTTGATGGTAGATTATCATCAGTATATTCTTTATATTCTTTATTCCTGGATGGAATAAAGAATATTACTAGGGATCAGGAAATAGTTTTACCCTTGCTTGAGAAGTGGATCCCTAGGGCCAATGACCTAGAT
Source organism: Sequoiadendron giganteum (assembly GCA_007115665.2). Taxonomy (NCBI): domain Eukaryota; kingdom Viridiplantae; phylum Streptophyta; class Pinopsida; order Cupressales; family Cupressaceae; genus Sequoiadendron; species Sequoiadendron giganteum. The sequence continues at coordinate 463,642,853 of CM021101.1, read as the reverse complement.
ATTATGTATAAGGCCTCTAAATTTGATGCAGATAACAAGCCCCAATCATTGAGGCTTACTCAAATTTTTTTGAAGTCACTGAAAGGTTTTCAAGCCTTACCAGATGATTTGAGTAGGAAGATTAAGGAATTGGTAAAGAGTTTTGATGATTGGAGTGATACTTCTTTACCAGACATAATAGATACATAAGGAAATTTTAGATCACTACAGCAGTGGCAGGATAGAGTGAATGAAGTCATCAATGTACAAATAAAATTGATTTGTGATGACTCAGAATATGATATGTTGGTGAGTTGTATGGATAAAATTATTGGTACCAGTACATTTTTGGAGTATTTTGGAAGAGAGGCCAATCAAGTAGCAGTAAAATATACACCTTACAATGTTAAGATGAATGAGGTGGTGAATTTTGATTGGCCGACAGATGAAGAATATCAAAGATGGGTGGACAAATATTTAACCGAGGAGTAGGACAGTGTTGACTACTGGCGGTTAACAACTCATCTGTTATAGTTATAACAGATTTTGGTTATGTCTTGATGGCATTTTTGGAGCAATTTTCTTGAAGCATGGCCAATGCAACAGCTATTTTCTAGTGGATGGGATCAACAAGAAGATTCTCGAGGGACTCAGTTATTGTAACAAATTTTTGAAATGTCATAGGGAGGTCCAAGTGACCGGTGACATGTGTATTTTTGGCTCGATGCTTGTTTTCTCCTTCATTCTCTATAAGAAGGATTTCAAGGCCAAAAATATGGATTAGCAAGTTAGATAATTTTGGTCGAGTCTAGGCAAAATTGCAGAGCAAATTAGATAGCTTGATAGTTTTAGCGAAAATGCAATTTAGGTTTTGTGTCATTCTATAGTAGATTTTGGATTCATGGGAGTTTGATATTTTGTGACAGTACTAGCAGTTGAATTAAAAGAAGTTATTTCAAACTCATGTCTCTCCATTGTATAAGCATATCAGAATCTTGAATAAAATAATCAAGGATTATTTCGTTCATCTCACTGTTGTGGTGTGTATGATTCTCATTTTAGCTTTAATTCAAAGAATTAATTAAAGTGCTTGAATGGGATCATAGATGGGTATGTTTTATATAAGGATTGGATAAGAAGTAGTGGGTTAGAATACATTATGATGATATTTTAAGGCAATATTATCATGGATCTTACTTGTTATGTGTTGAATCTGTCATAAACCTTTAAATGCTTATGAATTTGACTCCTCCAATGGTAAATGGCACTGATCTAGGTTGTACTTGTTTGTGAGGTTTAATATTTGTTTGTCTTTGTTTAGAGCTTGCTACAAATTGCAAATCAATGACTATCTTAAGTTGTGAAGTATTGTTGTAATCATCTCATGCTCCAAGTAGTTGATACTATTGATGAACAGCCAATTCTATTTAGTATTATCCTATTGTGTTGAGCTATTAAATGAGATTTATTTGTTGTTGTTAATGATTGTTTATAATTTTGGTGCAGAGGTTATAAACTCATTTATGGGATCACCCTCTCAGGTCTTGCAGAGCCCGAAGTGTAGGAGGTTTTGTTAAATCCTCGTCAGTTGGTCCAAGTCCTTTGAGCTGCCTTTGATTGGAACTGAAAATTCCATAGGTAGATTAGAAGATCAATCTGGTTACAGTAAAAACAACCAACAGTCTCCAGCATAACATAGCTTGTTGACCATACTTATAAATTATCAAAAATCATTTACCAAAATATTTGTATATCATACTTTTCCTATGTTCTTTCTTAAATCCTTATTTCACATCATTTTTTCCTAACATGTATCTTTGCAACTAACAAGTTTCTGGTGAATTTTTTTGCATAATCTACTTGTTTGTGCAAGATATCTTGGTTGTTTTACAAGTTTCTCCCTAGGGGCACATCCACATCGGTTGAAGACTCTACATCCTCTATAGAATCCTTTGGTAACCTTTAATGTTACATCATTATTATTTTACTTTAGCACGCATATTGGTGCAATGCATATGCCTACTAAAGTAGGGGCGAAATAGTGTCAAAAATTATACACCCATGCAATTTCACATTACACGACACCTCCCCTTTAGAATGGAAAATAAAAATATCTTAATTATAACATGATAATATTAGAATGTACATTTACTATCAAATTTAGCTCATTCTTGGTTCTTTGGGTTTGATTTTTCTAGACAAAAGCACTTTGTTCAGACGTTTGTGCAATGTGCTAGTGTCCCACAAAAATCAATTATTCAAATGACCATTTGAGTGTTATTATACTAAGAATATGGCAATGTAACACTCCTTGTTGGTAGTTAAGACTAGCAAATATTTTTGGGACATTCCATTTTTTTTAAAAGAGCTTCCTTTAGCAAACGAAAGGGAGGGAGCATTCATTCATGTATGCTCACTTACCTTGGATTTGTAACTCTTGAAGCTCTTGAAATTTTTGATAAAATATTGTATCCTTATAGCTCTTGTGTTTTATTTTATTCATGGTGAGACTATTAAGGGAAATCCAATTGTAGTTTTGGAATCCTTTTGGGAGTTTGATAGCTTCTAAGTGAACTTTTTCTTATATTGATTATTTCCTTCTCACTAGGGGTAATCTTTAAAGATGGTATTTTGAATATTGTCGATATCATCATATGGTATTTAATCTATTTTTCTTTTATCTGGCATTGCATTTTCTTAGATAAATATTTCATCTTATCAATTATCATTTTTTTATCAAAATCCAATCTAGCTATTCGTGGAGGCCAAAAGACCAAAATTTGGGGTTTGACTAAGGCAAGCCCCTAAAACAATTGACCCAAATATTTTTCATCCTCATTCTTGTGTGTGAGTCATCCAAATTTTTTTATTCTGATTAAAGTGACATATATTTTATTCTAGAACTATTGATTTTCGACCATATGAGATAACAAATCATCTTGCGGGAGTCCATGTGTGGCACTAGTGTTTGTGGTTGAGACTCTATGCAAGTTAAAGAATCATCTTTGACACATTTACACTTTTTTTTTGTTACTATTAAGATAATTTTTTATGCACAAGTAGATAGCTTCATCAATAGTTTGCAATTGGGAGCTATAGCGATATTGTGTTAGTTAATTTTATCTCTAGTTGTAAAACTTTTTAAAAAAAGATAAATCAGATTATTAAAAGAACATTTGATTCCTTTGAATGTAATATAAAGTTTAATTCTCATAAAAAGTGTTTTTCTATTGTAAGAATAATTTTTTCCTCCTTATAATGGGGGAACAAATAAACACTTAAAATAAACATACAACCTAAACACATATATACATACGATACAAAGAGGGGCACTCATCAAGTATCTCCATCAATTTATGTGTCCCAATCTAGTCCAAGTGGAATTGAAGAACCACTAGGTTGTGGTGGTTTTTGAGAATAGCATAAGGATGAGAAGTGAGACACTATGTAGGAGTGGGAGGAATACCATCCTCATGAGCCTCTATCAAAGGGGATGTTTTTAATTATTGTTTTAAGATCATAGACAATGTTGGTAGATCCACTAATAAATCAAAAAAAGGGGCTAGTGACTTAGTCATGTAGTATGCTACTAGTCTTCGATTGTCGTTGTTATCAATAGACATGAGTGCACCAAGATTAGAAGAATGGGGTGGAGGAGGAGCCTCCACACTAAGGGGATGTGATTTTTAATGGATTAAAGTTGGAGAAATGGGATTGGGTTTAGGCTTGTAGAAGTGTGGAGTGGGGTAATGCTTGGGTTTATGTTTAGGATAAAGAGTAGGAATTTCAATGTCTAAAGTGGAGGGTCTTAACTTGTGTAATGTCCCCATTTTAAAAAATTAAATTAAGATAAATCCAAACAACCTAAATAAAATATTAATATATATAAGAAAGAGGGTCCCAGGTAAAATTAAAATATAAAATAAGGAAAATCAAATATCAAAATATAAAAGATAATATAATTTTAAAATATAAAATTAAAATATTAAACTTTATTTTAAATAATAATATTTTTTCTCAAGGGTCATGAAGGAATGTGAATAGTTATGGTCATTGGAGGAAGATGGTATTTAAAGAGAAACTAAGCAAGGAGAAGGGCATATTGAGAAACATTTTTATTATCTTATTTCTACTTCTTATTGGAGCATTGGAATTCCTTTCAATCAACTAGAGGAAGAAAGCCCTCTAGGTCTAAAATAATTTGATGAAAACTCTTGATTCAAATTTGGGAAAAACCAACTCAAGATCGCATATGAACTTCATGTTGACAAACAAATTGATGTCATTGTGAAATCTTTGTTATATCTAAATTGAAAATTATATTTGATATTTTAAGAGTTGATTAGATAAAGAAATTTGGAAATTAAATATATTAAATTATCTCAATTTGTGGTTGCTAAATAAGTTTTGGATATGTTAACCATGTGATATAATGAGTTTGTGTGTCTATAAGACTCAAAAATTTATATCTATAACTTAGATTATTTACAACGATATATTAATCCTAACATATTTGCTCCATATCAACAATTTTTTGTTGCAAATTTATGACTTTTCTTTATATCAATCAACATAATTATTAACAACGATTTAGCCACTACATAAATCATTATCTATCATTTGAGAGATAGTTGTAACTTTTGATGGCATAATATTATTTTTTGGCAATATTGTTGAATAGGGGATAGGCCTAGATATTTTTTTGAGAGATTAATAATGTTATAAAGTGGGAGACAATCTTTGATATTTGAAGTTTCTATCTTTTGTGAGTTGTAACTTAGTTGAAGGATGTTTGAGTTTTCCTTAACATTTAAAGTGTACACCTGTAACGCCCCGTCGTGGAACCCAAAAAATGTTGTCATTTACATAAAACAATAGAATAATTTTTTGTAAACAGATTACATGTGACAACAACTATCATAATTGTTTTAGGGGGTTCCACAACTACACTACTAAGTAATAACAACAAAACGACACTATACCATATATAGATAAACTCATGAGAATAGTCATGTCCAGATATACATATACAATAAGAGTTTCATACAATAATTGAGATTGTGACAAATCTCAGGATAATATAAGTATCATTACAAAGCATCTCATGTACAACATGAGTGAAATATAATAAAGAATGAGATCAAGAAAGGAAGACGACTACGTCCACGAACTCGTCCAAGGAACAAGCTTTGCAACCACTATGCATTCCGGATCCTGCCAAGAATAACATGTCAAGAACAACACCCTGCATGGGACCCAATGGAGAATGTGGCACGTTCCTCCCAACCATGTGGAACTCGAAAGCCCACCCCCCCGTGCAAGGAGATAGAACAGGTCCTCAAGTCAAACAGACAACAAGAAGAACATCACACAATACATGGTTGACATACATGACATCACAATGACAAGATAACTGACATACTCCCAGAGGTGACTCACAACACAAGAGAACTAACAAGTGTACAAGGACAAGATTTTCATCACACAAGCTCGGCATGGGTTACCCAATGGGATCTTCATAGGTTACCGGCCCCCTCACTTGGTTAAACCCTGGCAACCTCAACTAATCCCCAGCCCCCACTCTCACTCATGCAGGATCAACATACCTTTCTAAGGGACAAGATAGTTGATATTCGCCATTTCAGGCCTTCCCACTCATCCCAAGCCCAAACGAGCACTTGAGTCATGAATGAGGCTAACTTATCTGAATTAATATGAGATGCTACCTGAAACCCCTAAAATCTTATTTTAATTATCACTTGGTTAACACACTTCCAAGAGGTTACCCCTGCAACCACTTTCGGGTTCGGCCCCTAACAGAAGCCACTCTTCCTATGGTACAACATCTCAAAAAGACAAGACTTACAAAACCATCATGCATGCAAGAGAAGACATCATTCCCATAGACCCAAAAATAGTCAGAATCACACCATGATATAAATAGATAATTCAATAACACCACAAAACATGCATGGCAAGTTTCTTCATGAACAACATTTTTCCATGTTAAGGAATTCAAGGTGATAAAATCACAAGATCATTTAACGTGCATGGCTCATGCTTCGATTTTAAAATCAAGACAAGGAACTATCATAATAATCAAGCCATGTTTTATCGAGCAAAAAGATCAAAGGCAAGACAAAATACAGTTGCCAGGTCGACCGTCCAATACATAACCAAGCTCCCAGAAACCACGCAACAAGGATTGATACTCCTATCACATGCAACTACCATAAAATTTCAAACCGCCAAAAGAGAGGATCAGAGTTCCTATGCTAAAACTCACAGGACTCGACAAAAAAAGAGTGAGCAAGTTGAAAGAAGGAGCACATATACATCATATTTTAAAAAGAACGATGTCCTCAAATCTCTCGGTCGCACCTTAAAATAAAGCAAAGTGTTCAGAAATAACATAGGGTCGACTACTATATGAGAGTTAGCGTTCATGAATGGAGGTCAAGTGCACAGCTAAGGATGCATAATTTGTGGCTAAGGCAAGAGAAATAGGGACGCAACAACTTAAAGTTGACCATAAGTGTTCTCTATGCAAGATATATGAAGCACGATAAACTACCATAGAGATCTCGATGATCAATGACAACGGGAAGAAGAGGTGACTAAACGCATTAAGAAAGGCAAGAGGGATCACATAAAGCTCGAATCAATCACAATTCAAAATACAACGAACCAGAAACTTGGTGATGAAAGAAAAATAGTCTATGTGCAATAGGATGGTGCTGACCCAAGGAATGGAAACACGACACATCAAAAGATGGAAACTCACAATTCCCAAGTAAGACAAGCAAGAATTTTCGAGAAGAAATACCTGGCAAGCTTTCCCAGATTCAAACAATAGTGAAGAAAAATCCAATAATTCAGTCCACAAAACTCTCACAGCACGAATACGGCCTTCAATGATCAAATTTCAGCTTCTCCAAACAAAACCCCATAAGAATACAAAAACAACTTTTTTTTGTGAAAAACAAAAACTCTCATCTTTTTTGAAAATCAATTGTCCAAATAAATACAATTTACCCCCTCAACTTTCAGATTGTATACAATCTAATCAGACAGTTCAACTTTTCGAACATAATTAACAAGGAAGATATTTTGCAAGTTAAATTACAACTAGTGATTAATTTTCAAAAACATCAACTTGCACAATTAAATCAATTTTCAAATAATTAACCTTTTCGCAAATAAGATATTTTAATAATTCACTTTAATTCCTTAATAAACTAAAAATAAATTTTCCAAATTAAACATTACAATTAATCAATAAATCAACATTATGAAAGCATGGTAAACACAACATGACGTGACGACAATGAATGTATGACAAACAAACGACAAGACATAAAGGTGATAAAATAATACTCGTTCTTTATAGAATGATGGTTCATGACAGAGGACAAATCTATCTCCCTTCAACGATTCCATTGGGCCATGGCACGCTCAGACCTAACAAGCAGGTGGAGTCGATGCCTGTACCTGAAATCTGCATAACACTGCATGATTAAATGAACATCTATAAATATAAAGACACACAGTGAAGAAGAGTCGTGATGTAGTAGGGCACTCATGGATGAGTATTGCTAAACCGTCTCCTTCACCAACTGACGTAAACATATAACTAACGTAAACCACATCATAATATCATCATGTATACAACGGAACACCATAGATAATCATCTCATGAAAATAAACATCACAACATAAGGTAAAGTGTATCATCAACTGAGTTTCACAACAGAACATATAATTTATGACATAGTGCATCAAAGTAACATAGTCTCAAAAGCAACTCAATGGCTAACAACAAGCCAAAAGCAAACTGAAACAGTAATGTTTGATGGTCAATTCCAAAAAAGGATATAAAAGTCATGGAAAATCCTAACCTGGGAATTGGACATTCCAGCAGGTGACTAACATCTTCTTATCGTCGTTCATTTACATTGTCAAACCAGGGAACGTATACTTGAAATGGAGTGGCACTGTATGTGCACTAAGAACCAGTTTCAGCCACAATTTACTAGAAATAAATGCTTGGAAGGAATTCTACTTATGCTGTAGGAACATAATGTAAAGTCTTCTTAACTTAAGCATAACTTAATCAAAGCAGAAATCATGACAACCATTACTAAGGAACAAACTATGAACTGGTCTTATGCTGCAGAAACAATATAAGACTGAGTTTTGCACTGAAACCTTCAAGAATTAAATTCTAACTTATAATCAACAAGAAATAAACAACTAGCTACAGATACTCACTAAGTGGGCCCCCTTAGCAAGAATCAACCAGTTTATGCAAGAATTGAACTCAAAACTTCATCAACTTTTATTCATAAACTTGGAATCATATACATTGATCATTCTGCTTGTAAGAAAACTAACACAAAACTCTATTTCTCATTATAATACTAATCTTAATACACTATGTTCTATTTTTTTCACTCACGTAGGAGGAACACTTATTTATAGAAAAGCAACTAACTACCTAACTTTAACAGAGAAAGACGTGGACATAAATGCCTCCCGATGCCGAGGAACAGACTTCTCATAAATGAAAGCATATCTGTTCAACCGATTCAGAGAGAATCTAGCATTCCACTCTTCCTAGATTAATGATCATTTAGATTTCCTCCCGACGACCCGGTCAGAGAGTCTTTGTTGGAACAACTTCCTCGATGTCGTACTGGAAATGGACTCAAATGTAGGGCCGAGATTTGTTGTGCTTTGACTCGTTCATGCCTCCTTCAAACAACCTACGATACACATGGCGACAGAAGCGAAAGAAAGCATGCACACGATAAAATGATACACATTCATTAATCACACATTAAATCCATTTCATTATCCAAAAACCACATGCATTATATCAGTCATTCGGGAGGTCAAACAGGGCAATAAATACAGACACACAGAGATGTTAAGTTGCAGGAATATAGGAATGTGTTGCTACAAGATACTACCCGATTTTAGATAAAAAATATTTAATCAAAGAGTTTAAACAACCATCAGCAAAAGAGTAAGGGTATTAAAAATACATCATAATATTCAAATTATGAGCATATTTTGAGCTCATCATTTGCCCCTACTTATCCTACTGATGGTCCTCCAGCATTAAGCTTTCTAGTTGTTTCTTTGAAATCAGTACGAGTAGCATGGCCCTGCAATGAAGTTCCGAATTTATAGTAGAAACCTGTGAAACTTTGCCATCTCTCATACCTGCGGGTTTCTGCATCCTCATTAACATCTATAGCTAAATAAGGGTAAAGTGGCCACACCAAAATTGGAGGTCGAAATGTTAATGGTGACCATAACTCAAACCTTTCCTGGAGACCCAGCTGCATATACTTCTCTGTCCTTCTGATGGCTGCTTTAAAGTTCAGAGGGCTATGAGGCTCAAATTTCCTTAGACCAACAGTCAGTTTTTCCCATCTTGTTTCAATTCTGGAAGATGAAAGCTTCCAAAACATATATGTTTGGTCTTTGAACTCATCATACACCTGCTTCCTGATATCAAATACATTCATTCTTGATGTAGGATCATGGAATCCATACGTAATAGTAAGCTAAGTTCTCAGAATTGTGTGGGGATTTGAGCTTTCAGGTCGTAGCAGAATAGGTTCATTCCTTTCAGCCTCTTCATAAGCCTCTAAATGTTTTTCATAGTTAGTTTCATTGGCCGCCCAAGACATGAGTGACCTCAGATGAATGTCACCAATGTAGAGAAGCGGATTCCATTTTGTTTTAAAGGGAATTAGCAAACCATGCAGATAAAACTCACTTAAAGAATTTCTCAGCCAATTGGGTGCTACTTGATATGCATCATAAAATTCCTTAGCTGTGTGAATGTCAGGGTCTAAATTTTTGGAAATTCTCATCAATTGGAACCATAGAAATTGCTCTTTAAGGCACATAGCATATACCCTAGGTGGTGGTCTACATTCCATAATTTTACTAGTTACCCTCATCATTTCATCCATTTTCTCTTTCATTTCTTGAATTTCCTGTTTTTGTCTTTCAATTTCCTTTTTCAATTTCTTATTTTCTTCTTCCCAAAGACTTTGTTGAAGGTCAGTTCTAGCTAAATGGTGGAAACTCAAAGTCTAAAATGTAACAGGCCTCCATGTAATCCTAAGATATTCCAAATATTCAATTAGCAATGTCCTTTTATAAACAACCAATGCTCGACAAGTTTTAGAGGGTAATGGTGTTTCATTAGACACTTCAGATTGTTCAAGTTGTTCTTTCTCTTGTTGCAGGATGGACTCCTATTGCTGCCCAGGAGGAGATTGTGTTTCTCCTAAAATTTTCCCAACTGCTTCAGCCAAGTCATTAAGACTTGGCATCCTCCTTTTATTACCACTACCATGTTGTGCTTCCTCAACTTCCACTGTCTCAATTTGCAGTTCCCCAGGAATAACAGATGAACTTTGTGGAACATTCTCAGATACACTCTAAGAAACATCATGACTGAATTCTTCAAATTCCTCAAGAATGACTATAATTTCAGGTTGAACGGAGGTTGAGGTAACTTTACGCTGTTTCTTTGATGAAACTCTTTTTGGCAATGTAACAGCTGCAGGAGACTCTTTCGTAGCTTTCCTCTTTCTAACTTCCTTAGAGGATTTAGACTCAACAGGAGAAGGTGATAGTGAAACTGCGGTGGTAGCAGGCGTTGCTGCAGGAGAAACTGCAACAAGAGAAGATGCTGCAGGAGAGAGCAGAGTAGAACGTTTTTGCTTTTGAATATGAGGGCTTGATTCTGGGGTTTGTTCTGCCCTAGATGACTCTCCTACCTTCATTTTCCCTTTTTCTTTTCTACCAGCAGACCTCGTTTTTACTTGGGTAGAGGACTCTAGTGTGGAGGCTACAAGACTAGGTGCTGCAGGAGCATATGATTCTTGCTCTGCTTCCCTACTCGTAGATTCTACTCTCTTTTTTTTCTTGCGTTGTGCAGGGAGTGCTCTAGGAGGTTTTGGAGGTTGCAGACCCTTCTGGGCAACAAATTCGTGCCAAGAAAGGGGTGATACATCCCTCAGGGAACGCTCAATCAAGAATTTAATGAGGGCATGATGGGTGATAGAGTTGTCCTTACCCCTCTGGGTTTCATGGGCACTACATTCCAAAAGGTTTAACAAAAATTTTGGAACATTGACAGCTAAACCGTGCCTCATATGACTCAATAGTTTGAAATGATAAGAATGAAAATAGGAAAAACGTCCCTCACAAGTCAAATACCTGATTATGAAGGTGGAATATTCTGAGTATGGAGGAGGCAGTGACACCCGTTTGCATCCTTGTTTGGAAACCTCTAAGGGTCCATGTGTTGGTATTGTGAATTCTGCCCTAGAAGAGACAACATCTCTTCCTGAAGGAAAGTTCTCTCCTACCGTCGGAAGCCTAGTTACTTCAGCAATCCACTCTTCTATAACGGCTACTATCAAACCCCACACTATAGCTTCTCCCTCCAAAATATTTCTCAAAAACTCACCTGTAGCTTCCTCATTAAAGGAATCTATCCCTAGAAAATAATTCAGCCATCCGCAATTGCTGAATGCTTGAACCACTTGAGGATTTTGCGTCAAGGCTTCATGAGCTACAGGCTCATGTCTCAATAATTGGCCACCCATATTCACAAATTATCCTTGCGAAGATTCCTGAAACTCAAACTTCTTCTGAAAATTCAAAAAAAAAAAATTCACCCTGCTTCTTTCTTTTCTGATGTCACCTTTCTTTACTTTTCCAAGAATGATACAAAGGATAATTGCATGAAATGATTATTAAAAACTACTCAAATCAAGTAGTTAACTTGTTGATTAGGATAAAAGCAAGCAATTGTACTTGGTAAGTACAAGAAAATAAAACTATCTTGACAGACGTGATAGTGGCACAATAAAAAGTTTGAAATGGATTATCCCCACCCCCTACTTAAAATTTGGCATGTGTCCACACATATGCGTAAAGATAGGCGAAAAACAGGCAATAATGACTGATAGATACATAGAAATTAATGAATAAATGAAATAAATAAATGATGTGACAATAAAAGATATCGTGTACCTTATAATAAGTGCTCGTAGATGCTGGGAAAGATCACAGCTTAGCTTGAAATGACAGTTGGAACGGAAACCATAAATGAAGGTGGTACGGCAGGATGGATGAAATGGATGGCTGACGTGGAAGAAGATGGAACGAATGATGGTGATGGATGAAAAATGGAGAAAGTGGCTTCCTTAAAAAGGAAACCTTTATTATGGGCATGCAACATAGCATTTTAAAGAGATGTTGCAAGAAGATCAGTGGTTGCATCCGAAACAAACTGCTTCATAAATTCTTATTTGGATGTTGGCTTATGATACAACCTAAGACGGTGTCCATTAACTAGTAGCTTGAATCGGATAGGATCTATTGTAGCCAACTGAACTGAACCATTATCAAACACATTTTCTATTTCATAAGGACCAAGCCATCTTGTGGTGAGTTTACCTTGGTTTTCCTTGTATTTCTCAAGAATTTTTGTTTGCATGACTGCCCAACTATCGATAGCATCCCTTCCCAAACTCATAAACCATCTAAGAGCTCCCTCCTTCAAAGTAGTAGGAAACAACTTCAACTTGTGAGCATCTGAAGTGTAATCATAGTTGCGGCAGAGGATGTCAAACTCAAACAAAAAAGTGTTTGGGTCCTCTGTAACTAGTCCATAGAACTTGGGAAGTAATGAGGAAGGAATATTTTTAAGGTTATCATTATCTTGTTGGGCGATGATGGGGAATTCAAAAGCAAGAGGTCGATTAGGTGGATTACGTGCCATATTTGCTTGATAGAGTATCAAAGCAAATGGATTTTCTTGAGGTTCTTCGTCAGCTAGGGAAAAGGGGAATTTAGCAAGCAGGTTTTCAGCAAATGGATTGATATCTTGGTCTCCTCCTTCCTCAAATATATTATAAGCTGGTTCAAAATTGTTATCAATGAATGGAAGGCTAGGGAGGAATCTTCCTAGAGCGTCTCTTCTTTTATGCATGCAACGGACTTAACTGAAAATTCAAGGAATTTGAAAATGCTTGAATAATCACACTAAACTATTGCTAACAATGACTATGACAGGTTCTTGGCTTGACACCATCCCCAGAAGTGGCGCCAAAAATGATGGTCGATTCCACAAAAGGATATAAAAGTCATGGCAAATCCTAACCTGGGAATTGGACATTCCAGCAGGTGACTAACATCTTCTTATGGTCATTCATTTACATTGTCAAACCAGGGAATGTATACTTGAAATGGAGCGGCACTGTATGTGCACTAAGAACCAATTTCAACCACAATTTACTAGAAATAAATGCTTGGAAGGAATTCTACTTATGCTGCAGGAACGTAATGTAAAGTCTTCTTAACTTAAGCATAACTTAATCAAATTAGAAATCATGACAACTATTACTAAGGAACAAACTATGAACTAGTCTTATGTTGTAGAAACAATATAAGACTGAGTTTGCGTTGAAACCTTCAAGAATGAAATTCTAATTTATAATCAACAGGAAATAAACAACTAACTACAGATACTCACTAAGTGGGCCCCCTTGGCAAGCATCAACCAGTTTATGCAAGAATTGAATTCAAAACTTCATCAACTTTTATTCATAAACTTGGAATCATATACATTGATCATTCTGCTTGTAAGAAAACTAACACAAAACTTTGTTTCTCATTATAAAACTAATCTTAATACACTATGTTCTATTTTTTTCACTCAAGCAAGAGGAACACTTATTTATAGAAAAGCAACTAACTACCTAACTCTAACAAAGAAAGACGTGAACATAAATGCCTTCTGACGCCAAGGAACAGACTTCTCATAAATGAAATCATATATGTTCAACCGATTCAGAGAGAATCTAGCATTCCACTCTTCCTAGATTAATGATCATTTAGATTTCCTCCCAACGACCCGGTCAGAGAGTCTTTACTGGAACAACTTCCTCGATGTTGTGCTGGAAATGGACTTTACTACAGGGCCAAGATCTGTTGCGCTTTGACTCGTTCATGCCTCTTTCAACAACCTGCGATACACATGGCGACAGAAGCAAAAGAAAGCACACACATAATAACACGATACACATTCATTAATCACACATTAAATCCATTTCATTATCCAAAAACCACATGCATTATATCAGTCATTTGGGAGGTCAAACAGGGTAATAAATATAGACACACATAGATGTTAAGCTGCAGGAATATAGGAATGTGTTGCTACAGGATACTACCCAATTTTAGATAAAAAGTCTTTAATCTAAGAGTTTAAACAACCATCAGCAAAAGAGTAAGGGTATTCAAAATACATCATAATATTCAAATTATGAGCATATTTTGAGCTTATCAATGTCATCGGGAGGGTCACTACAACACCTCTTATGTTGGAGTTGCCATAAAAGACAAGTTTTGACATATTCTTGTTTTGAGTTTTAATTCCAATTTATAAAAGGGTCCATACTAATTTATAAGTGTGGTCATCTTTCCTATCTTATAATTTTACACATCTTTGTGAAGGTTGATTTTAAATATAAAGGGAATGATAGGCCTCTTAAGGGAATTACAGTTAGTGATGAAATATTTATATCAACTAAACAAGTTTTTTAATGAATGTTGATTATTATATTTGAGCCAACCTTAGTCATAAAAAAAGGTTTCTTTTGATGTATCTATGGTAAGTAGTCAATTATAGCTTGTCAGAGAATTTAGGACATTGAGAAAAAATTAGTGATATGCGTGGATAAATAGGACCAAGGAGGATAAGGTGTTGTTATAGATGAATTAGCATTAGGAAGGTCAATGGGCTTAGAGAATGGGGGTATAGGATCTACAAGAGAAGGGGAGAATTAATGGAAGAAGCTAAGACTATATTGATCCATTTAATTTTTTCTCTTTTAACTCTAGGGAATATCAAAAGTTGGTGTTATACGAGGGGGTTGATTAGGGATAGCTCAAGCGATTGTATGACAATGATTCTTTATTTCATCTATGTCTAAGATCATAAGAAGAATAGGAAGGGTCATCTAACATAGGTTGTTTTCCTCTATCTATCTAGAGGAGGAAGAAGGAACATGAGAACCTAGCCTAGGCTAGGTGACCATAGGTGGAGAAGAAGGGATTGGAGGAGGAATCTCTAACTCATCATATATTTCTAATAGATCTTGAAAAGGAACTCTATATGAGGTCAAAGGGGGCTAGAAGGAGTAGGCCAAAATAAGTTAAGAGAAAATTTTCCCCGGGTGCCCAAGGGATAATACTAACTATGATGGATAGTATAACCACCCCGTTATGGGGAAAATTTAAACACTTATAAACAATAAATGTAACTACCTACATCTTAATGAGCCAAGGATGATCAAATAGGGCACAAAAATTATCAAAATTTGGAATGACACTATTGCAACATAGAGTGAAACTATTACACCATTAACATAAACTTTGTATAGACTTAAGTGAACATGACTTAAGCCAAATATGTGCAAAAAATGGGTAGCACGTAATATTAGAAAACCAAAAAACTATACAACACTAGGTTTATGTGAAGAAACACTTTTGGGAAAAACTTCACCAACAAAGAGAGCACCAAGTTTATATAAATATTCAAAAATTATAATACAAAGTTGAACACGCTTCTTTCCTTGATCCAACATATATTAACCTATAACTTCGCATCTCAAACTTCCTTACAAACCACTACCCCAAGGCTCTAATTTATACCCAAAAGTAATACAAGAAATCATAAATAGTTCCAAATGTATTTAAAATATGATCCAATTATTCTATATACAAAATATATGTCATAACGCATGTCCAAGAGTTACAAGCATCTTTCTAAAAGCTTCAATAATTTGATCATGAACTTGGGCATCCAACTTCACTAGAGAACATAAATAACCCACTCGATAACAAAATAACAACCACTAAGTCCCAAAAAGGATAACAACTTTGAACAAATATTTGAAGGTTGTTTATTACACCTCTTACAAGACTATAAATAGTTATATTCACTTCCACTTCATACCAAGCATCTAATGATGTTTCCATAGGCCAAATTAAGCTCCCCCACTCAATGTAGCATTGAAAAGAATTTTTAAATGCCTAGAAAATAATACTTAATTACAAGAAGTATTCCTCATCATGTGGGAGATCTATTTTTTCCTTCCATAATCTTTGGAGTCATATGAAATAGAAACCAACTTTTAAAATATTAAAATTAAGATACGTAGTCCTAGGATGGTAAAGTAACATCATAAATACTTACATTCTCCCACTTGATATTCACATTGGAATGTTATAATAAGGAAATCAAGATAAATAGAATCAAGTGATGGAAAATGCAAGAATCGTCGCCTTCTTACACCACGAGAGTTTCTCCATGCTCACTAGGTGAATATACAACACTCTCATGAGTGTCAACCTTCTATAACAAGGTCTTTCCATTCTCTACCATCTCTCAAATAAATTGATATTATATATGTTTAGTATGAGCATTGCACATGAGATTATTGACCAAACAAATAGCTCTCTAACTATCACATCTAATTTCAGTCACCTCACAATCAAAACTAATACTTGAACATATTATTGCTAACCATAACACCTCCTTTGAGTCATGTGTAGTATCCATATACTCTGCTTTAGTGGTGGAAAAAGAAACTATGGAATGTCTCTTACTCATCCAACTCACTGCATTACTTAACAAAGTAAACACATAGCCACTACGTAATGATCCAATTATATATTTTTACAAATATTTTCTTATTTGAATTATACATAACAAATATAGCATGAAATACATTAAAATAATCTACATCTAATTTGTATACTAAAGATATAACACAAAATTTTAATTTTATAATAGACTATTCCAAAGAAGCACTCAATGTTTGCACACATAAAACAAACTCCATCAAAACACGAAGCTGATTATATTGATATAACGTCTAAAAAAAATTCTCATAAATTGAAAATAACAATACAAATGATATTCACATCTACAAACAAAACTTTGCATGTTGGAGCTCCTTTCACAAATCCTTCAAACAAACTACTAAAAATATGTTAGAAATCCAAATAATCTTTGAAGTAAAAATTAAAACCTTTGGATATTATGAATTTTAATGGAGAAGATGAAAGGAGCTCTGGGAAATAGGTTGGTGTATGTCAACGACCATTTTTCAATTTTTGAGGAAGGTGATAGCAGTTCCCGAGGTAGCACTTAGGGATATGGAGTAGATCCTAGCTGGTGTGGCCATGTTGATACAGGATCTGTTGTTTCCCGCTCAAGGCACTCTCATTTTCCTACAAAACATTTGTCAACGAAGCGGCAAGAAGCTTTCGACATATGTGATCCAGAGTGAGAAAGGGGATCCATCTACTTTTCCAAATAATGTTTCGATATGAGTTTTGTTTCCTAATAATATTGTCCTTGATAGGGTTTTATA
This sequence comes from Sequoiadendron giganteum, assembly GCA_007115665.2. NCBI lineage: Eukaryota > Viridiplantae > Streptophyta > Pinopsida > Cupressales > Cupressaceae > Sequoiadendron > Sequoiadendron giganteum. Next base: position 463,625,391 of record CM021101.1, on the reverse strand, counting down.
TTATAGCCATCTTCAGGAGCAGCATTTCAAGCAAGTAGTAGAGAATAAGATAAATCCGTATCTTAGCAAAAGTTTTGCGCCAGCTACTTTTACCAACAACATTGCTCTGGGGAAGAGGGTTTTCAATCAACAAAAGCGGAAGGACCAACAACAAAGTAAGAATCATTGGTTGAAGCAAGGCAGAGATCAGTATCAAAGGAATAATGGTCAATAGAATCGTAATGGTGTTAAAGATGTAAAGCTATCAGAAGATTTATTGAGCCTGCAAACACGGACTCTTAGAGAAACTGTATTAATTTGTAAGTTTTGGAAATTTTATCCACCTATATCTGAATTTAAAAGTTTAATTTTTCAGGATTGGGAAGGGGTAAATCGGGTTTTGTATATAGATCGGGGAAACGGTTTCTTTGTTGTCTTTTTTCCTTCAAAAGAAGATAGGGATTTGATCTATAGGATTAAATTGTGGGTGTATGGGAGATCTGGCTTATCTATGCAGCCCTGGCATCCGAATTTTAACCCCAAAATGGCTAGAATTAGATTTATACCTTTCTGGTTACAACTGCACTCTTTGTCGTTGGAATATAGGGAGCTAGGCGTTGTTGAAATTTTGGCTAACCAAATTGGTATTTTTCTGAAGCATGATTTTGCCTTTTTTTAAAACCCAGCATTACCAGTTAGGGTTTGTGTTTTATTTGATATGATGCAAGCTCTTCCTAAGACGTTAAGGATTAAAACAAAGTTTGGATCTTGCTTACAAGATTTATTTTTGCGAAAATTCATACAATGTTTGTAAACAATGTCATATTTTGGGTCACAAGACTATTTCTTGCAAAATGATAATAGATCAGGAAGTAAAGTATGTGTTAAATGTTGCATCAAAACTTTGTTCAAAGTTTGATAAGGAATTTCAGGATGCGCTTGTCATTTCAAATCAGGGGTTTCAAGAGGATATTATAGGCTTGGGTCAAAACTGTAATGAATATTTGTTGATGCAATTCTCGAATAGGATGTATAAGGGAAAGGGAAAAAAAATTGGTTCAAACCCTAGTTATATTGTAACTATGGATCTACCATCTAGTTCTGGTCCTTACAATAGTCCTTCAAAGGTTGGGCATTGTGTTGCAAGGGTTCAATAATGTATGGTAAATGCAATTCTCGAATAGGATGTATAAGGGAAAGGGAAAAAAAATTGGTTCAAACCCTAGTTATATTGTAACTATGGATCTACCATCTAGTTCTGGTCCTTACAATAGTCCTTCAAAGGTTGGGCATTGTGTTGCAAGGGTTCAATAATGTATGGTAAAGACAAATGCTAAAGTTTCATGTACAAAATCTCCTATTGGTAAAGGAAAAATTTTAGAGGTTGTCCTTGATTTTCCTAGCTAGTCATCACAATGTGTGGCTCATTTTCAAGTAATTCTATCCCAAGCTCAAGATAAAATTGTCTCTATTAGTGTAACAGAATATGATAGTAGGATGAATGGTAAGAATAATTCAAAAAGACTATTTCCTCGTGTATCTCCAAATTGGCTTAATATAAAGTTTCTCCAACTATTTGTAAATGACAAATCTTTGTATTTGTATGTTCCCATATTTCCTTCACTTTCAAGACAACAAGTGTAGTCAATTTCTAATGCCTTGGTTTGGGGTGATTCTGATACAAGAGCAATGTCATCAATTAAGGGTGAAAATCTAGTATGTTCCTCTGATAAGCAATTAGATTTGGTACATACAAATTTTGCTAAACTACCTTGGGATAAGAATGAAAGTGATAGTTTTGATTTTATGGATATACAGTCCATGATAGATGAATGAAACTTGGAGGGACTAGAAAATGATATTCTAACTATGATAGGATCTACTATCATTGATGAAATAGTAGAGGAAACTGAAAAAGAGAGTGTTCCAAGTGATTCGGTATCTTTTGATACTAAATCTCTTCCCTCATCCTCAAGAGGATGACATTTTGCAAAATATGGCTAAATCACTATCAATGTTAATAGAAGCTACAAAAACTGGGATGGAAAATGAAGGTGTAGAGGAATTTGACTTTCCAGAAACACTGTCAATCATACAATCCCCTTCTTTGTCCCCAACTACTCAAAAGTCACCTGGTAAATGAGGTAGAAAATCAAATGCAATTAAGATGCGAGAGGAAATAGCAGTAGGGAGACAAACAACATTAGATGTTAGTATTAAAAAGAGATTGAGGGGAGCCATTTTCTCTCCAAGTGTAGAATGAAGACAGTTCCTTGGAATGTTAGGGGTATTAATGCCCCTAACAAATGAACCTGTATCAAGCAGCAAATTGATGCTTGTGGGGAAGATATAGTACTTTTACAAGAAACAAATTTATCACAAGTGACTCTTGATGTAGTCATAAACAAATGGTATAGGTGGAAATATGTTCAATCAGTAGCACAAGGGGTATCGGGGGGAATGGTAACTTTGTGGAATTCAAAATTTGTTACAGTGGAAGCTATAAAAAATGATCACCATTGGCAACTAATGAAGGTGACACACATTGATCTACATTTTTGGCTCTTTAACATCTATGCACCAAATTCAACAACAGGGAAAAAGCAATTGTGGCAAGAGTTGAATCAAGTTGATTCAAATAAGGTGATATTAGATGGGGTTTCAACGCAATATTATCTTTGAAAGAGAAGAAGGGAGGGATCATTCCACCTCAAAAAAAAATTAAGGACTTTAATTTTTTGTTCAGAATAATGCACTTTTAGACATACAACTAGGTAATAGAAATTATACCTGGAAAAATAAGCACAAAGATTTCCTTCAGATAGTTGTGTGATTGGATAGGTTCTTGGTCACATCGAATTGTATAACAGATAAATTTGAGCTATTGTCAGAAATCCTTCCATGGGTAGGATCATATCACTTTCACATGTGTTTGTGTATCGAAAGAAAGAAAGTGGCTTCAACCTCTAAAACATCTTTCAAATTTTATAAGATGTGGTTTTGTCACCCTGACTTTCTTAGTTTGTTAAGAGATTGGTGGATGCAAACTCCTATCGCGGAAGGGACTTTTATGTTCAAATTTTGTTGTAAATTAATGCATGTGAAGGGTAGAATTAAACATTGGAATGCCACTGTTTTTAAGAATGTCTTTCAAAAAAAGGAAGAAGTTTATAGCAAATTTTTGTTGTAAATTCTGAAATTATAGTTCATGGACTTACCCCAAGCACATATGAACTACAAAAAAAATTGTAAGAAGAATAGGAAAAGTTAGCAACTTGTGAAGAATTTTTTTAGCGTCAAAAGTCACGAGAGTTATGGCTTAAAGAGGGAGATAAGAATACAAATTTTTTTTGTAGATCTACACAGATAAGGAAAGTAAAAAATATAGTCTTTCAAATTATGGACAGTGTAACAGGTGAAAGGTTATCAAAAGAGGAAGATATTCAAAAAGAGGGTGTTGAGTTATTTTCAAATTTTCTCTCTACACAAGGTTGCAATTCAAAACGGCAAGTGAATATAAGGGAAGAATTGTTGGAAGGGATTCCAACATTAGTTTCACAGGAAGAAAATTTGCATTTGTTGGAACCATTTACTTTAGCAAAATTGAGATCAATAGTTTTCTCTATGTCGGTAGATAAGGCACCAAGGCTTGATGGTTATACAACCATCTTCTTTCAAAAATGTTGGGATTTTATTGGTACTGATTTGTTAAAGGCACTGGAAGAATCGAGAAGCTCGGGGACAATGTTAAAACAATTTAATGTTGCTCTTATCCCGAAGGTTAACAATCCTTCTTCATTTTTTAAATTCAGACCTATATCACTTTGTAACACTATTTACAAAAAATTTATAAAAGCAATTTATTTGTGTTTGTTGCACATTATTCCAAGAATAGTCTCAGAAGAGCAGGGAGGTTTTGTTTCAGGTAGAGAAATGACAGAGGGGGCTTTGGTAGCACATGAAGTTTTGCATTTTGTATCCACGCATGCTATGTCGTCATTTATCATCAAGTTGGATATGATGAAGGCATACGATAGAGTGGATTGGTCTTTTTTAATGGAAATATTGAAAAAATTTGGTTTTCATACAAGGTGGTGTAAATGGATTTATTCATGCTTGGCTAGTGCAATATTTTTAGTACTAGTAAATGGTACTCCATCAGGATTTTTAAAGTCATCTCAAGGGATAAGGCAAGGAGATCTATTATCTCCCTTTCTCTTTTTCATTTTAGCAAAGGCACTGAGTAGGTCTATGAAGAAGGTGCACATTCAAGGTATCTGGAAAGGCATTAATTTTCCTGCCACATATATAACAATAACACATTCCTTATTTGTAGATGATACCATTTTTTTGGTATGTCAACCATTGCAGAAGTGATGTAGATTAAGCACATTTTACAAAGATATACTTTAGCCTCAGGTCAAAAGGTTAATGCAAATAAGTCAAAGTTATATATTTTCAATACATATCCAGTATTAAAGGATAAGATTGTTCAGATATTGGGGTTTCATATTGTAGAGTTGCCTTGTAAGTATTTAGGAATCTCGTTCTTTGCAGGGCAAAACAAGGTTTCATATTGGGAAAAAGTCATCCAAAGCACTCAGTCTAAAATAGTAGGGTGGAAAGGTTAGTGATTATCTATATTAGGGATAATTTTATTGGTCAAAATTATTTTAACTTCAATTCCAAATTATTACATGGAAATGTTAAAGGCTCCTAAAACTGTTATTACAGAAATTGAAAAGTTGATCAGATCTTTCTTATGGAAGGGTAACATGGATTGTAAAAGGAAAATACCTCTTGTCTCACTTCAAAGCATTTGCAAAGAAAAGTTAAAAGGTGGGGCAGGGGTGCACAATATGTTTGCAAGGAATATTGCATTAGGTGCAAAGTTGGTATGGCACTTGTATACAAAAATGTGGGCTAAATGGTGTAAGGTCATGCAAGCGAAATATCTTGATTGTGTAACATCTAATCGTATACTCACCATATCAAATCCTCCCCATGGTTCTGTAATATGGAATTTTTTTTTAGAATGCAAAAAAAAATTGTTTAGTATCTAACTTGGGAGATTCATAATGGTGAAAGTGCAATGTTTTGGCAAGATTCATGGAATGGGTATCCTCCATTGGAAACATTGTATGATTTTCAGGCATCAGTAAATCACTCTACTCAAATTTGGGGTTCAAAAGTAAAAGATTATTTCCAAGACATAGATGAACATACAGGAAATGTAAATTCAAAAAAATTGGTAGATTCTACTATTCCATTGGCCCAACATGTGGAGTTTAACAAGATTTAAGCAATAGAATTGTTTACTTTAGAAAGGTTGCAGATACGTTGATTTGGGCTCCTTTAAGGACAGGGAATTATACAATCAAATTGGGGTATAAAGCGGTTTGAATGCTCAAGCACAGGGTATAAAGCAAAGAGCTTTATCATTCTTTTGGAATCCAATGGTTATGCCTAAGGTAGGTTGCTTTTCATGGTTGGCATTAAAGCATAGGATTTTGACAAGTGAAAGATTGGAAAAACTTAGAATTGTTGTGCCTTTTAAATATGTTCTTTGTGAATCAAGTATGGAGGAAGTTGATCATTTATTTTTGAATTGCCCTTTTGCAATTTCATGTTGGACATTTGTACAAGCCAAAGTAGGATGGTGTTCCCCTCTTCCTCAAAAATTGTGGGATGTGTTTTCAAGTTGGCCTATATTGTACAAATCATTGATCTTTGCAAGCATGTGGAAAATCATACCATCTTCGGTTGTGTGGTGTATCTAGTGGGAAAGAAACAAAAGGATTTTTCGAAAAGAAAAATCCAATCTAGAACAAGTGTTTTTGAAGTTGGATAAATCAATTTGTGAATTCGCTCATGCATATGTACTCAATTCTAAGCATGTGAGTTCTATTTTTTCAGAATGGGATGCAAAACAGATGAAGGAATGGTCTACACTTGTTATTACTTTTAAAGGTTGTCAAAAGACAAATGTAAATGTCAAAATTGATAGGAAAAAGGTGATATGGATACCTCCTCCTAACAGCTTTGTCAAGTTAAATTTTGATGGAGCAGCTTGTGGCAATCAATGGGTTTCAAGAGCAAGGGTAGTGTTAAGAAATCAAGAGGGTTCGTTAATATGTGCAAAGTCAATATGTCTACCTAATGGAACAAATAACCAAGCAGAATCGCATGCTCTTATACATAGATTGCAATTGGCTATTCAACAAAAAGTATCAAAACTGGAGATAGAAGGACTATTCTTTGCTCATTGTTAATGCATGTAAGGATAGAGGCTCATGTAGTTGGCAAATTAACTATGTAATGGACCAAATTTTGCATTTGCTTGACAGATTGCAGTCCTTCCATGTAAAACACATTTATAGAGAAGGCAACCAGTTAGCAGATGCTTTAGCTAACATAAGTTGTGAGCAAGGTCAAATAGAGAAAATCTATGGGTTAGTTGCAAATGACTGTACAGATGAATTGCACACAATGATTAATCTTGAAAAAAACAAGGTGACCAAAAAGAAAGAGGTATAAGATAATTTCATTGTATATTAATTATGCAATCGACAAGAGTGATGAGTAATATGCTGAACAAAATAATGGAATTATAGAAAGCAATTTCAAGCATACATTACAATATCACCAAGTTGCATGGTAAAGACATGTATATTTGATGAAAGGTGCGTACATGAAAAAACATTAAAAATATGACACGTCTTGTTGTGAATGTGATCGAAGGAGGCAACATTGATATGAAGCAGATATAATATTGATTTTACTAATTGTTTGTGGATTTTACAAGAAAAGATTAAAAAAGTATTATCACTCTGCATAATGATGGTGATCAACTTTATGAGGGATAAAATTCATGTTGTAAGATGACACACAAAGAGGTGATGTTAGAGAGCGTGTGCAAGGAGGTACAAAAGAGGAGATTCATATAACTTCATGTATTTTTACAAAACTCGTTGCCATCCTCAATGTTTTGTTGTCCGAAAGGTTAAAACTTAAGTATATAGTTTGGTACAGGATTTTTGTCCAGTGAAAAAAAGGAAGGGGAAAGGAGGCTATAAGTAAAGGCTTCACACAAATAAAATTTATTGCAAACAATATTTTCAATTAAGCCAATTATTATATCATCTTGAATGGATATATAATTGTAAGGTTGTGGCTATCCAGCCATGATGGCTTCAACAATAAAGTTCACCTATTTTTAATTTTTTTTTCGTCCACCTCAATAAATCATTAATTTTATAGCTCTGATATTGTCCTAATATTATTATATTATATTACATGTTATATGTAATAATATTTATGTATTATATTATTATTTATATTATATATTAATTTATTATATAATATTTAAATTATTATATTATACATTATATTACAAATTATATTATAATATTATACATGAAAATAATATTATAATATTTATAAAAATATTTGTACTTATCTTATCAATATAATATAATAATAAAATTACCCAATTCAATCACCCACAATAATGACATAATCAAGAAGGAATAGAGAAATGGCGAGCAGCGGCGATCACCGAAAATTTGCAAAAGTGGGCGAGGCACGCGAGGATGGGTCTGAAGGCAGCAGGCAAAGGCTCCCCCACTGCCGCTCAATCCACGGTGATCATCCAGCAATTGATATGTCCCGGGAGGCTAACTTGGACATCCAAATGTTGAGTGATCTGGCAATCATCTGTTGCATTTCTGGCCCTAAATGCAGTCGAGTGTCTATTCACAGTTGGTTGGCTCGCACTTGGTGCTCAATGGAGATCGTGAAATTTCTCCCTAAGGGGTTCTTTGTGGTGATCTTCAAATCATTGATGGAGAAGGACGCGATCTTGGATGCTGGTCTTTGGAGAATGGATGGCCATCCAATTTATTTGCAAAAATGGGTGTCGAATTTTAACCCGGTGAAATTGGATCCCTATAACAAACCGGTCTAGGTCTGTTTCTACAATCTGCCACTGGAGTATTGGGTGGAGGAGTGTATTGAGAAGCTGGGAAGATCCCTCGGGATGCTGATCAGTGTGGATGAAGAGATCATTGACGGGGACTCCTACTTGTATCTTAGGATTCAGGTTGGTGCAATTTGCAAAATCCCTAGCAGATTGATACTATGCGTTGATGGTGATTACAGGGCGATCCCCGTGGAAATTGAAGAGGATAAGTTTTTTTTCTTGCAATACGGAAGCAAATCCCATCCCGAAGCCAACTGCGAAATGAAACCGGAAATGAAGAAAGAAGGGAATCCAAAAAAACCAAAGGTCAAGTCTGCTTTGAAGGTCGCGGGCTCGGTTGGGTTGGAACAGATGGAAAATGTGCACCCAACTGAGAACGATGCCCCGGTGCCCTAGTTTGAGTGTGATCTCTTAAGTTTCCTACTATATTTTAATACACTCAAGGTCATTGATATATACTTATTTAATTAACATTCTTCATCAAATTCATTATTCTTCAATGCATGCATGGTTAAATTATTAAAATAAATTAAATTGTGTACATTACTAAAATATTCAATTTAAAAACTCCACAATTTTTGCAAGTCAAACTATAAGATTCTTTCTAATTGAAGGGATAAAAGTGCATACTTTAGAACTTACACCTTTTTAATACCATTTTTCACAAACATCATAAATACTTAGTCCTAACTTGAAGTTTGACCCATTTATTGCACAACCCATTAGTAATCTACTATTAAAAACCACCTTAGGATTTTTCATTACACAATCCAAAAAAAATAGCCACCTTGGACTAGATTATTTTGTGAGACATTGTTTACCAAATTTAAATTCACCTTTTTCATGCCCAAAAGTCAAACCTTTCACAAATATTCATTCTCACATTGGATCTAATGTCATATATTTCCAATTAATGATCATGGACATGTATTTATGGAAATTTCCTATGAAATTTGAATCTATCTACTAGCCAATCAATTACAAAAGACAAATCTAATTTGAAAAATATATTCAAAACTCAATTCTTTAAATACTACATTAGTTCACTAGTCCACTAGCACACCATATTTTGCATTCACATACCTTGTTTGGCATGTTTGTGACACCTTATTATTTTTAGTGTGATTGAATTCCATCAATGATAGCAAAGTAATTATCTTGAAGTAAGTCCTACCATACTTCTAAGCATGATCAAAAATCAAAAGAAGTACAAAAGATAAAGGTAAGATTGGAGAGAATGGAAGCCTATATTATATGTATCCTCTTCTTGCTAATTATTTTTCTCCTACACAATAATTGGAAATATCCAATACCCTATGTTGAATCCATCATTGGATAGAGATTGAATTCCCCTTTTCTAATCTCTTCCTTTATTTTCATGTTTCATTATTTTATTATTATTTTTTTATACATGTCTTAGCATTGTCTCCTATGTCAAGTGGCCTTCTCTTTCTCTTTCATTTTGTTGTGATTATCCTAACTTAGGTGCCTATGTTACTTATTGAATTCTTAATCTCTCACTTATGCACCTAGACCTTTGTATTATTTGTTATTTTATGTGCACCCTTACTTTCTTCTATATTCCTTTCCCTCTCAAATTGTTTCCAAAAATGTTGTCAAAATCCTTATGGGAACCAAAATTAGCATATTAATTGTTGGGAGTGATGAATTACCAAGTTGAATTGTTATATTTACTCGAATACTCTTCTGTATGTTGGATATTCATGAAATTTTCCTAGAGGTGAATATGAATAAATTTTAAAAAATGATCAACATAACTTTTAAACTTTTAAATTTTATGGCTACACAAAATATATGTTGTTGGAAGTTTGGAGAGATTGTTGAAGTTTGGCATTGATGATGTTGTTTAGCAACATGAGCATGGATAGTACGTGATATAGTGTTGTCATTGATGTCAATATTTTTGTGAATCACTTTGGCTAATCCTAACAGGCTTTTAAGGTGTTGTGGAAGACATTTGTGCAAATTGAGTTAGTTCAAAAGAATCAATTGTGTTGGAAATTTGACTGTGTCAAATTTGTAAGTTCAATGTTACAGTGCATCGGTATTTGGGTATGCGCCACTCTGCATATGAAGGTTTCACTCTGAGCTTCTAACATCATTTTTATCCATGTTAAATGTATCTAATTTGAATATTTCATCATATTTAAACAAGAGGCTTGAGAGATATGAGTAACAGAGTTCGTCCTGGCATTTCATAGTTATCTTTTTGTACATTGTGTTTGTGTGGGAGAATCCACACTTCTCCGTGGATGAGATTTTTGCCTTGCAATTTTGAAGATAGATTGTCAAATGTTAGTTGAGCATGGATTCCAGATGGCATCGAGTTTTGAGGTCCACATGTCGAGATGTGGATGTACTATTGAAGGATTTTTTGGTTTAGGTCCTATGTGGTGTTGACCTAACATGTTTGATGTTGTGCGAAGGATTAATATGTGTTGGGATCTTATGTGGGATCTATTTTAGGTCCATGTGAACCTATCTTAAGGATTTTTGAAATTTGAATTGTGGCACATAGTGTGGATGATAAGTTTTGGAGCCGATAAGTTGTATTTTGGGTGTTACGTCTAATTAGGCCAACCTAATTAATGTTATACTTGATGCGGATATATATGCTTGGATATTTTTGGTGCTTTGATATAGCTTGAAGACGCAATGAATATTATGTGATGTGAATTTGATTAGAGCAGTGTGAATCGAGTTGTGAAAGATCAAAATTTGTGCGAACAAAGAGCAAGATAGAGTGTTGAATCAAAATCAATGCAAAGATTATTATTGTGCTTCATTGGAATTATATTCGTGCATATGTAGGATGCAAATTGCAATAGTTCAAAAATAGGTTGTGAGCCACCTTCTTTCTTCTATCTATTTTTTTGTGGACAATGAGTCCACCTGCAATGAGCACTTTTATAAATATACTATAACTAGTTATAATATATTGTGAGTGAACCCTCACCGTGGTTTTTCCCATTTTGGGTTTTCCACGTAAAAATCCTAGTGTTCATGTGTTATGTGATGTTGTGGATGTTTCATGCTTTCATTCTTTGTTACAGTTGAATATGCTTTGATGATTGGATGGTTAATTTTTGAATGGTTTACTAGAATATTGATTCACCCCGCTCCCAATATTTTGGGTGTTCAACATATACATTTTTATTGTTGTCCCTAATGCCCCTTTACCTATTTTTTCTAGGTTAAAAGGTAGGATTCCATTTTATATAACCTTAATTAATTCTAGGGAACTCTCCTTGAAAATTAAGGGGATTGTCCATTAAGATGAAGTTTTCCCTAGCTTAACTAGTTAAATACAAAAGACTAATGGAAAAAGAGGGAAGGAAGAGAGAAGAATAAAGGGAACAAAAGATATAAAAAAAAATTAATCTACAAGAATAAACATTACCAAATTTAAAATTTCCCTATGGACATAAGATTAACAAGTTATTTCATTGTCAATTTTACCGCAACATATGACATAACTAGCTTGAGAGTTTGTGGAAAACCACATATTCCATGGTCATAATTATAATATAGACAATAAAAGGAATCATCACCATATTACATTTGTAGATAATAGCCCATGAAATTCACAAATACATTAACTAAGGTCAAATGGAATATGTTCACAAAGAATGTTAATACACGATATATAAGTTTTTATGCTAACAAAATTTAGGAGTCTTAGATTGAGCTATAAGTTTTATTCTTAGCATTTACATATGTAGGGGAAGAAGTTGCCCTCCATTTCTCATTGATATTTTTACAATTATCCTCTTATTTTATGTACATTTTTGTACATATATAGTCCCTTGGATTTGGTAAAGATTTCCCAACTAGTATACATGTTGACCATATTAATTACATCACATTCAATTGGCCTAATATGTAGATGGAATCTATTCTAATGGATAGGACCATATAGATGGCCTAATATGTTCAACAAATTCATTTAGATGGACTATCCTCAATGATATCATCTATTTGGAAATAGTGTTGGGAAAGCAATATCAAGTAACCCATATGAAACAATCATTCATTGGAGATGTTCCAATCCTTGGTCAATCAGTTATTGATCCTAGATCTACATTACTTGGTTATTTAAACAAGCATGAATTGGTTCCATGTCTCTTGAGGAATTTGATGGTTAGGAGGTTGTTGATATCATGTGATCAACAATTTAAATTCCTTAGTCCATCTCTATCTATATTCATTTGCATCATAATCAAACTCCATATATGGACAAAGTTCAATTGGTCAAAAATATTTTCATTTTCAAAATTGGATGTAAGTCAACTAAGAACATTTTCATCAATTTCAATATCTCTATAATAATTTGCATGATCTTTTTTAATATTTAAATGCTTTGTCTGCTCTCCATCTATTAATTGTGAAATTATAATTTATTCGATACAACCCATTTTTCAAACAATAATAATAGGTAAATCTTTTATTTGATGTGGAAAAACGTTAGTTTTTTGTTTTACTTCTCATGAAACTATGATATGTTCTTTATATTTATATTGTTCTCTAGTTGCATGTATAGCTTAAAATATTGGGTTGAAACATGCTATCAATATTTTTTCAACTTGTCTTAATTCTTAATGTTCATGTAGTTGTGGACTAGGATCCATATTAGTTAATGTTGAAAATTAATGTCCATTTTTCTTTTGTTGACATCTATCACGAATAGAACCTTCAAGCTTTCAAGAAACCTACATTGTAGGGTAATTTTATTGATAACTAACACATTCTCAATGAAACATGTTTATGTAGTCCATGTCCAAATATTATTAGTGAAGTTTTTAGATCAAACATTTTTGTTGTGATTGTCTACTTTCATTTATTTTTCTTTTTTGTTCGTTCTAATTAACTTTACCTTCATTTTTTTCTTTTTTGTTCGTTATAATTAACCGTCCAATTAAAATAAAATTGATTATTTCTTGCCATTAAAATGAAATTGATTATTTCTTTGAAGTAATTCACATCTATGTTCATAAAGAATGTGTTATATTTGAATAAAATAAAATAATTTTTAAAATTAAAGATATATTTCTTAAATAAAAAATAATATAAAAATATTATTTTTAAAAATAAAAGAAAAAATTCACTAAATATAATTAAATATAAAATAAATAAAAACTCAAACCTTATATAAAAATATGAATAAATCCAACCAATATAATAAAAAATTATTTCAAATTTAAATTTTACAGATAATATCATAATTTACTCAATTGAAAAATATTGTTTATGATAAATATTTGTGTTATCTTTCTGAAGCCTCTACGTGTAGCCTCCTTTCCCCTTGTTTTTTTTCCCCGGACAAATGTGGGGTTAAAAACCCTGCATCAAACCCTTTCGGACAGCAGAACATTGAAGATGGCAAGAGTTTTGTCAAAAACTGATCTGCTTGCTTCGGAGTGGTAGACATTGGGTGGCATGCTTCATTGCAGACAAAGTGGGCGAATCTACAGATTTTATAGCTCCCACGATATAAACAGGTAAATAAAATTATTTTAAACGGTGGAGGCAAACGGAAACAGGAACAGTAGACAATACTATGAAACGGAAAGGGAGGTCTGATTTGACAGGGATGTGTGCCCGGCCACCTAAGTCAGCGCTTAGAGTGTGTCGGTTAAGCCGGCCCATTATACTGTGGTAACCCAAATATTTAGTGCAGATCTCATGCATGGGAAATCTTCAATTTTCATGTGTTCAATCTGTATGAATTAAATGAAAATGCAAGGTAATGATGCAGTTTCAAGTATTCAGTACAACCTTCGTTCTTTAAAAATTTGTTGCTTATTTGACATTCGCCATAGTTTTGGTGTTCTCTTTGAAGAATTTTATCTTGGTTCGCAATGGGTTTTGTGTCTGGTGCGGCATGAATTGGGTTTTTCTATGCTATCTACTTCACTAAGTGTTTTATTTACGTGTTATCTTCTTGGTGGGTGTAGAATCTTTTTTCTGTGTTATTTTCTTGATGGGTTATGTTAATTTATGAGAGTTGTTTTCTTCGTTCCCAAGAATTAAGACTTCTAGAAATGAGTTAGTTAGGTCCAAATAATTATTTAATTAATTGATTTTTTGAAAACTTCTAAAAAAGAATTAGTTAGAAATAATTAATTAATTAATTAATTGATTATCTTAGAGACTTTTAGAAATCAGTTAGTTAGGGTTTGTTGGAGTTTAATTAATCTTAGTCATTAATTGAGATTAAATCATGGCCATTGGTTTTTCAATGAAAATAGTTTAAAAGGGGATCAATGGACATTTGAAGAACACACATAGACACACATTTGAGAAAGATTTGCAGTGAGAGCAAATAGTCTTGCAGTGATACCAAGGGTGCAATGATAGTGTTGGAGCAGTAGTTCAGTAAGAGAAATTAAGGGAAAATTAATAAAATTCCTCATCTGCAATACTGGTTTTTCCGGTTTTTTCACAAACAATTTGTCCAAAAATATTGTGTTTATTATTTTGCATATTTTCTTCTCTATTCTTGTGGTTTTATTTGTAAAGTTGCAATTGTATTATTTTTCAATATTTATTTTTTGGCTTGTACTGATTCTGGATGGGTGGGTGAAATAGTGTATTCAGCATATTACTTTTGGCTTACTTTGTTTCAAGAAAGAGTGCTTTGTTTGGTAGCTTAAAGGTGTTGTTTAAGTTGGGTGAAAGTGTGTTGTTGCTTGAATGCCAATGGAATACAAGCCAAAAAACTTCAGAGTGCCTGTGAAGGTTAAGGAGCATGAGTTGCCATTTTCGGGTGAAGTCACAAATTTAGAGTTGTCCCAGGTATTCCGAATGGTGTGTCCAAGTCTTGTTGACAACATTAAAATCGTAATTGGGGAAGAAATAATCCGGCAAAGCTACCCCAGATTATTGTTTCCGTCAAACCTTCTCTCAATTTTGTTATCAAATTCTATGGATTTCTTACAATCTTATGAGTCTCTCAAGGTAGTGTTCACTGAGTCAGTTCAACTAAATTTCCTTGGGGAAAAAATGAACTCCTGAAGTGTGTCCAACTGTACAATTTGGATAAGGAGAAGGGATATGTTGCAGGTATATTTCCTAAATGTTACCTCAAGCACAAGCGTGCATTTACAGCAGTGTATGAAGCTGTGAAGAAAGGCCTAAGGGATGACGATCCTTGGCTCTTGTACAGGACAATCAAATGTACTCGCATGAACTGGGTCTTCAAATGGTAGACATGATAAAGGAGAAGTTTTTTGCAATGTCTTTTCTGCTTTCTCACCAAGCTCACCAAGCTCTTCATGGACGTAGGCAGGTAGCAGTGGCCAGAACAATACCAGCAGGGAGAAATGTTGCAGAGCTACAAGAAGATCAGGGTGATAATATGCTAGATTTGAATGCCAGCCGCCAGAATACATCTGCAGAGGAAAATTATATGTAAGAATGAAATGAATATCATTTTTTTTGCCTTCAAGGTATCAAGAAAAATCTACATTTTGGAAATCAAGCTGGGAATTTTGGTTTGTAAAATGTGCATTGAAATTACTGATTATCTGGGCTGGATAATTTTGTTCATATTTTTTGGAAAATTAAATACCAAAATTATAGTATATGTGATTTCAGCTTCTAAATATTAATATATAATTAGGCTTACATCTTTTACCCATAAAAAAAATAAAATCTTTGTGTGAGATTTTCTTCAAGAAATAAAAGGGGTCTCATCCTATGATTTCATAACCTAATGGGTTTCGTCTCCAAATTGATGAATGAATGCAAGTTAATTTTGTTCATATTTTTTGGAGAATTAAATACCAAAATTATAGTATATGTGATTTCAGCTTCTAAATATTAATATATAATTAGGCTTACGCCTTTTACCCATAAAAAAAAATAAAACCTTTGTGTGAGATTTTCTTGGAGAAATAAAAGGGGTCTCATCCTATGATTTCATAACCTAATGGGTTTCGTCCCCAAATTGATGAATGAATGCAAGTACTCAAACAATTTATAAATATTTGAGGGTCTAACAATTCCATCATTCCTCTCCACAAAAAAAAATAATAATTAAATAATATTATTTTCATTAATTTTCCTCCAAACATTCCCATCAAAATATTTACCCTAACAACCTTTTTGTTTCTCTATTGTTTATGCCCTATTTGGGCATGTTTCATCCGACATTTTGGTAGCCTTTGAAAAGGGTCGTGACCCTTGTTTCCCCACTTCTTTTTTTCTATTTCTTTCTTTTTTAAAAGGGTCTAGCCCTTTCAAGATCCCCACTTACCTTAATCAAAAACAACCTTCTTGATTCTTGGTTTTTATTAGGCAATAAAGATGCTCCTCTTATACCCACTTACAATTGTCATAAAAACATCATAAAATATTTCATAATGGATATTCTCTTCTGAAATTAACTTATTGTAACTCCCTATTGACTTCCAACTCATTAATTCCCCTTATTTACCAAAATCGCCAATTGTAATTCCTCATTATGAGTTGTCATAAAACATGTCATAGAATATGTCATAAAAGAAGACGTCAAATCATTAGGGAGTTTACATTATCCCATCCCCATGATATCTCATGCTCCTCCTTGAGAAAATTCTTGAATTATAACAATATTTTGTTAATTATTTGGCCCCTTCTTATCAAAGATATGAAATAATAATTAATTCGAGTCCAAATAATCAACTTTAATTAAATTTATTTCCCTAGTAACTTCACCTAAGACCACAAGAAATATGGAATAGGAATTTGGGTCCCCAAATGAAATTATTTAAAACATTACAAATCTACCCTTCCCAAAATCGCTTGACCTCAAGCAATGCAAACTTGGATGCTCCAAGATCTTTGGTCCTTCCCATATATAATCTTCTATAAGTAGATTATTCTAACTTACCATATGCATTGGAATGTTTTTTGTTCTCAATTTATTCACCTTGGTATCAATAATAGCATTAGGTACTAATGTTAGCTTTCCCTCATCGTCTAAGGGTGGCAAATTCAATAAAGTTGTGACATGTTTTCCAAGTGCCCTTTTGAGGCAAGACACAAAAAACATTATAGATAAGGCTCTAGATTGAAATTCAACTTCATTGTTGGGTCTTCATGCATTGTTAAGTGGCCTAGGTCAAACCATTGTATTGAGTTTGTCAAGTTTTCCTAAAAATTCCATTTATGTACTTGATGTCATAATGTAAGGTCAAAAATCACCTACTATGTGATCTTCACCTTATGTTTCTACACTCGTTTTGATGTGCAATCCTATAGCATGTTTTAGGACTCATTCTATAGATTTCTTAGCATAAACTAGTCTCACGTGTTTTACGCTATCCTTAAGCCTATTTCCATGCCTAGAATCATCCCTAAAAGGCTCATGTCAAAACTCAAAGCTAGAATTGAAGTAATCTAAACAATGTATAAGACAAAAAGCATTCAAACACTAGAATCCAAATTAACTTCATTCCAACTTTCAAGTCTTGTAGCATGGTTTAGGACTTAATTTTCTTATGTATTGGCTTAAACTTGTCATTAGTGTGTTTTATGATTCCCCTAAGCCTATTTATATGCCTACAATCATCGCTAAAATTATTTGGTTAAAACTCAAAACTAGAACTACAGTCATCTAAACATTGTGTAGGAAAAAGGCACCAAAACACTAGAATCCAAATTGACTTCAATTCATTCTAAATTTTGAGTTTTGAAAGCCCTAATTTCATTTTCAATAGTCAAAAATGAATCCATCTCAACATAAAACCCCTTCTTCCTCATTTTGAATGATTATATGAAGCTAAAGAAACACTCTACACCTCTCCATGTTGAGTTTTTCCTCTGCAAGCCCTCTTACTAATTTTATATATTTTTATTCCTCCATTATTGAAGCTTCTCATGCGATTTCCACAACTTCCCTTCACCATACTAATCTTGTTCTTCTATTCACTAGGGCTTTTCCTCTTCCCAATCCCTCTCTTCCAAGCTACTATTGTTGTCATATATAATATCTAAACCCTTGTTGCAAACCTAGCCTCTATTGAATCCTTTCCTAAACTATATCAGTGACATTCTCATCTCCCTCTTGTCCTTCATTACATGGGTACATATCACCTAACAATAGATAACCTCATAGGGCTTATTAATAATTGTAATGTCTTACCCCACATTAGGGCACACACATCCAATTGTTTGAAGGTTGTATTGTTAGTGTTGAAACATAACTCCTAAGGAACTAATTGAAGCAGTCTCCAAAATAGCCTAACTACTTTTTTTTATTTCCCAACTTATATGGTGAAATTATGTAGATTAAAACCATTTACAAATAGTCATAGATAGATTTGGAGTTAGCATAAGGATTAGTCACAAAAAAATAGCACTATAACAATATCATTGAAAATTGCACACCCTATAATTTTTACACTACAAATTGTACTTGTTTAGTGTCGATTCCCATTGCATGTTTTAAGACCCATTTTAGCTCATCTTGTAGCCTTTTTCCAAATTTAGATGTCAAGTTTCATGTTTTTTGTGTTTTTCATGTGACATTTTTCTAGTGTTTTTGTCTATTTTGTAATATGTCACTTCCTAATAGGTTTATTTTTTCTCTATTCTAGGAGAAAAATTGTGGTCTTGTAGACATCAACACAAACACAAATTCATCCCATGACTATACAACCATACAATGTTCAATGGCCAAAACAATGGTGTTTCAATGTTTTCTTGAATAAAACCAGCATCCATCCCCATCCTACTATGTTTCCAATAGCCTTTCCTCAATTATTTGTCAAAATAGCAATTCATGGTTTGGAGATTTCAAATTGTCTTTGTACCTTTATCACTAGACTGATTTTTTGTTTTGATCTTCTACACTCTCATGCAATCATGAGCTCTACATCACTCTTGCTACAACACCATTGTCATGTGAAGCATTTTATTTAAGCTCCCTTACATTTGTGTTATCTTTTATTACAAAAAAAATTTGGCTTGCAAGTTTTATGAGAATCAACATTGTTGACTAGTTACTTTCTTAGAGAACTACTCTTGTTATATAGGAACAAATCCTTCCCCAATTATTAAAGACTAACTTCATGAATATCTTAAATTAGGTGGCATTGTTCTTATTTGTTGTGATTTTTCCCTTTATTTATAGTATTTGTATGTGATTTTGGTATTTCACGTATCTCTTCTACTTTGTCAAAATCTATATTTAATTGCTCTTTGAGTATTTGGCCATTTTTATGGGATTTTATTTCATTTTCCCACTCCTTAGAAAAGCAATACAAACCCTTTGTTCATAATACTTTGTGATTTCAAATCTTCTCTTTAGTATCATGAGATATTACACTACCCAATTTGCTATCCATACATAATATGATAATAATATCCATGTAGACCTAAGTTATTGTCATTTACATAAATTTGCATTACTATGCTTTTAAATCTAAATATGCATAGGATTAAGAGCACACATCAACAAACTCAATTTTCTTCAAAAGACCAAAATAGACGCTTGATCATTTTCACAATCTCCTTATAATGTCGTAAAATTGCACCCCTTGCAATTTCACATACATTTTTGCATCCGCTTTAGTGTCCACTCCCTTAGAACTTGTGTAGGCTCATTTTAGCTCCTGCATCAATGTTTTTCCCCTCTTAGGATGCTCAAGACCCCTTTTCAGCAACTGCCCTTGTGTGTCAGCTTTGCGTCAAATCTCGTGCTTTTCTCATTCTCGTCGTTTTGTAGCGTGATGTGTCTGGACACTAGCACATCGTGTGGACATCTGCACGTCGTGCTATCGTCCTGTGACATTTCAACATTCAAACGATCATTTTCGAACATGTTTGCCACTTGTTAGCTACTTTTGTTGGTGGTAACAGCCCGAGACGCCTTGTAACGGCTCAAGAAGCTTTTTCTCCCTCCTATTCTCTCTTTAAATGCTATCTTTACAATCTATTTTGGTCTCATGGATCTTTCTAGCTTTGGCTCCTACCTTTTCCTCCCCTCTTGGTCTTGCTCTCTTGCTTTCACAACTCACTACAATGGCACTCTTGCGTTCTCACAATGCCCTCTGCAACTCTCTTGGCTCTCGCAGCTATCTCTCTCTTTGGCTTCCTTAAGCCTTGTAGCTAACATCTCCCTTATCTTGTGCTTGTGAGCATCTTGGGATTTCACACATCCCCTATCAATTGCCTCTCTATCTCGTGATACAGATTCTCCTCCTTGAGCAAGGATTGCTTTTATCACACCATATTTGCTTACTTTGTTCACTTTCTCTATTTGGTTGTTTGTGGAGGTGGGAACACCAAAACGAGGGTTTCACTGAGGCAAACCCTTATACAACCCCAACATTTTCTTTCGATCTTATGTATGCAAGTATTGAAGATATTCATGAGTTGGAGGCTTCATTACTTGGGTTGTTGTGAGAAGTTTCTATCTCTTAATATCTTTACTCTTATCATTTACTTCACTTTATTCTAGTTTTGTTATATTCTATTACTTTCCCTCATTATAGAAGTTTCTAGTAATTAGATTGTCAATAGTCGCTTTGCTATTTTTTGTGATATTCTTGGTTTCTAGTTTGTACGAGACGTCAATGCGCCTCTAGAACTCCAATGCGCCACATTGTCGTCCCTATTCCACGCTATCGTCCTTTAACCAAGAATTTGTCAATTAGTCCAGAAAACCTTCGTGATCTACTCTTTTATTTTGAAACATTTGCTTTGTTCCTTGAAGTAGTTTAGAGCAATTCGCCTTTGGGATTCTCTTGAGACTAAAAAGACTCATGATTAGCAAATCCCTCTTCTCTACACTCCTATATAATCATCCCTTTTTCTCTTATCCAAAATGTAAGTTGTTTATTGATTCTCTCCAAATTAATGTTTCATTTAATAATCTCAAACTTTTCAAGCTTTCTTTCATTTGAGTTAGTTTGTTTGTTACTCTTTCTCTTTAAATGGTTCATTTAATAGTTACATATTTCTCAATATGTTGTGATTTATACCATTTGATTTAGATTGTATTAAATTGTTATTCCTTGTTATTGTAGTTGCGCTTCATCTCCATTTTGCAAGTGTTTGACCAATGTACAACCTATTTGATCTTCTATTTATGCCAAATGTTTTCAATATTGTACACTCAATCTTGACTTCATCCTATTTTGCAATTTCACCCAAATCCACATTTCTCCATTTGTATTTGTTATTTTTATTTCTATACAACATTTTAATTTGTAAAAATTATTTGAAATTTTATATATTGTTATTTTATAAGGCTTTCATTTCCATTGTTGTCTATTTTCCTTTCCTTATTTACACTAGTGTAAATACAAAAACAATTGCATCAATTGCATTAGCTTTATAGTTGTCTCCATTAAATTAGAAATTTTTAAAAATATTAAAATAACACAAACAAACATGTAGGAATCTATATTTTTCTTGTTTATTTGTTGTATTACTTTTACCTTCATGTTATTCATTCCTTTATGGTAAATGGGTTTACTACTTTCAGCTTACCATTTAATATGGTGTAATTTAATTTTCTTTTTACATTTAAAAGTAATTTAATTTTTACATCACAAGCCAAAAAAAAAGGCCTCTGGCTTTAGCCCCGTTGAAATTTGACCAACCTACAAGCATTATCCAAAAAGGCTCTACCACCTAACCCATCAATGTTGAATATTCGCACAAGTGTCTAAATGGGTGCCACGCTTGGCCCAATTGTCTATTCTAGCATCCAAGGCCATGTAATTTTTCCTACACAACCCCTAGAACTCCAAATTTCACAAGCTTGTTCCTCCAATCCTCCCCATTATTTCTTTTTCAATCAACTTCCATCCCAAACATCTTCAAGAGTGCAGAATCATTCTCCTATCATGCTTTCCTAGTTTACAGTTCACTGTTTAATCTATTTCTTTGTAAATTTAATATGTGTTTAGTTATTATCATTTTTACTACTGTATTTCCATTTGTAGTTAGAAAGATAAATCAATGAAAAGAAAGAGTAATAAAATCCTAGGGCAAATATAACACTGGCAGGTTCCCAAAAAGGAACCGAACATACTAAATTGCATGTTTCAAAGATGATCTTAAGTCTTGCTTTCACTTGAGCCAAGTGCAAAGATCCAAAAGCATTACATTTTGCATGTTTGATTTTTGTATCCAAAAAAACCCAAATCAAGCTTTGTATATACTATAATTTTGCACATAATTTTATTTGGTTCTTAACTAAGTAGCTGCTTCTTTCAAACATTTAAGGAAAATATGTTATTCGAGGTGATTTTCCTACACTACTGGTGTAAACCACCATCGTCCACTGGGTTAGGCACATACAACTATATAGAAAGATTGAGGTGACATTTTCGAGCACTAACTACTTATTGGGAGCATTTCACTGCATACAAAACACATAAGAGATTTTCATTGCTATGGGCAGTACTTATAATATTGTACCATATCCTTCCTAGGGCTATTTAAAATGCACAAGTTATTTTTAAATTTCACTCATTGTATTTCCTCGACTAACATCCATCTGCATATATGGGGGGTATATGAGTTATGATTACAAACTTCTAGGTGGGTGATTTGTGATAGATTGAATCAAGGATTTGTATAGCACCAGTACACTGGGTAACAATTTTGTTTAATTAGAGATTGATACACCTCTTGGCAGATGACTGATGATAGATTAAACCAAGTTCTTGTTAGAATAGTTTTTTATCACAAGCATGACTGATGATAGATTAAACCAGGTTCTCATTAGAATAGGTTTTTTATCACAAGCCTGTGGATCTGCAAAACAGCCTAGATTCTCCTCCGGCTAAGAACTCCTCAAGTTTGGAAGAATATGACTGCAGTAAACCTAATTGAACCTTGTTGGAAACATGGACACTTGAAAGTGATACAATATTATTCGATGAATAAAACTACAAAATCCTGAAGATATTTTTCAATCTAAGACGGGCATAAAACAAATTATATTAAGACAAAAATTCTATAAAATGGACTAGTTCCATATATGCGAACTGAAGAACAAAAAGATTATTCTATAGTTGGATAATCTTCACCAACAAATCAGAGTTCTACAGAGGACAAGTCAAAAACGATTTGGACCCAAAAAGGTAATTGTAATACGAAGTTCTACACAAATTTTACTGTTTACATGCATCATATGAATTGAATAACTCGTTCTCAGAATGGCAAACACAACAAGATGCATCACTTTGGCAGTTAGCACATATCTTTTTAATCTTCTTGTCAAAACCTTTTCCAAGAACAAGCAAGCTCAAGACATATTGCTGCAAACCACAACCAAGAAGGTATTTGATAATCCAAAAAACATTATTAAAGGTTTCAATTGTCGAATCAGAAAGTTGAGAGTTCTTTCTTCATCCAGTTAAATTCTCTGCCAATTAGATTCCCAGCTCATTTATCCCAGGAATTTAGAGCATTAACAAAGATGATCGTGTATGCTAGAGGAATAAAGAAGAATGCTTCACGAGTGGAGCTTCTTCGAAACGCTCCACTCTTGTTAACACTCATAAAAATGGCTTCAACTCTTTAAAGCAGTATCATTATATTCCCTTTATACATAAAATGCATTGCAAGACTACTTCATTCCATTTTTCAGAAAAAACAAAATCTGCACCGCACAGAGGATATGTCAAAGAACAACAATTATTGAATCACTTGTGTCCCAAGTGTCTAGACATGCAATCTATAATCGTTCAATGTTTTGATTAAGCTTTTGATAGATGCTATTGGTAATTTTATAAATGTATCAATCAAACTCTAGAAAGATTTGGTTTTCATGGTAAATATAATGAATGCATTCATAGTAATTCAAAAGCAACCCTCTTTTTTGTTGTAAAAATGCTCACAGATATGTCTCATTGAATCCAAAGACTGTTGCAAAGAAATCCCTTATCTCCATTGCCAAAGCTTACATGAGAAATTGCAAACAGCTCCAGAAGAATCAGGACAAGTAATAAAGTAAAATATGGCTGGCATTTCTTAACATCCACAAATCAAGAAAAACTGAAACTGACTGGAATATTGATTTTTCCCAAATGCATTTAGAAAACCATTGGATAGACTTAAGCAAAAAACTTCTGCTCTGGACTAATTATTTTTTAACTTCTGTTGGAAGGCAAAAGGTTATGAAATAAATGATGAAAGCGAATCCTCAATATGTGAGTTCATTGTTGACAAGCCTCAATATGTACCTCGTTATTTTGATTATCTTCAAAAGATCTTTCTTTTACAAGCCACGATAACTGATCATAAGGTTCCTTTATTAGCCTGGAAACAAGTAGAAAGACCAATTTGTGGAGAAGCAAACTTTTAAATAACACCTTATTAAATTAATCAAGCAGTTGTAGTAAAGTTGGCGAGGAAATTATCTCATTAATAAAACACACTTATGGAACATATTAATTAAAAAGAACTCTCTTCATAGTAATATATTATATAACTAAACAGACCCTTGATAAGAAGATTGAGCTAATTTGAATCACCCTTCAAGATAGGCCAACATATAGAATTTCCATCCTAAAGGCTACCAATTAAGATCATTAAGTCCAATGTTCCATGGGTATGCATCTCCCCCGCAAATCCCCTGTTTCTAGGACCCAGGGACGTTTTTGAGGCATCCCTGAGACATCTAGGCAACTCTCAAGAGTTTTTGACCATCTTGGGGACTTCTAGGCATTCCCCACGACAGAATAAAGGAAAAGTTCAATTTTTTTTTAATCAAAAAGTGTTTTAGAATTGTGTGTGCCCCAATCCCTAACCCTAATGGCCTATGGGCCCCATCCAATCTCTAAATACTCACAAAAAAATTAATAAATAGGCATCAAAGCCTCGTTCCAAATCACTTCCAAGTTTCAACAACAAAGTTGAAAGTTGCAATAGCAAGCTGCAAGAGTGATAGATTGCAAGTGAGGGTATTAGATTTGAGGAATGGTGAGAGGAAGAGGAAGTGTGAAGAGTGACATCAATCCATTGTTGAATCAATAAATTGAAAGCATTATTCAAGCTTCAGTGTAGGTTTCCTTCATGACCTTTTTTTTTAATTTTCATTGTTCAATTTAGTAACTAATTAGTAAATTACTAGTTTTAGTTGACAAATTTAGTAGTTTATTTAGGTGTTTACAGTTCGAATTTAGATTGTTATGAATTTCAATTTCAATTTATTATTTTAGATTCACAAATGAATCATTGAATAATGAATCACAATCAAATTTAGAAGAAAAATTATAACAGCAACATTTTATAATTTAGGTGTTCAAATTTATTTGTTAAATTATTTATAAATGTTTCTTTTGCAAATTTGCATAGATTTTTTATGAGAAATTTAACAATTAAGATTTAGTTTACAAGTCAAATTAAGATTTCTTCTTTTGTGTAGCCTTTGCTTCTGCACTTCATGCGAACTAAAGTAACAAAAACAAAAACAGAATCCTTGTTTAAAGAAGGTTGAAGAAAAAAGATTCATATTTTTGTGTATCCTCTACTTCCATGCTTCATATGGCCTTAAGTATGAAAAACAAAAAGAAAATCCTTGTGTCTTGAGCCTATGCATAATTTATTATTTATTAATTTAATGACATTATGACATGTATAGTAACCACAAGTTTTGTTTCTTGCAGTGCCTATGAGTTCTTCTTCTCATAGCATGATTGATGAAGAGATACACACTGAGCCTATGGGGATTCAATCAAAATATTTGAGTACGGATGTGTGGGGCTGTGAGACAACTAGTTCTATTGTTAGTGCAAATTTTAGTTGCCCTTTTGAGGAATTTGCCAAAGGTCTGTTTGATAAGAAGCCACCTTTCAAACAACTTGCCACTAAATTGCAATCAAAACCTGGTTCATCCACAGGGGGCACTATACTATGGAAATGTCATTTTTGTCAGCCTGAATTTCAAGGCAGCATACGAGAGTTTATGCACACCTCCTTTATGTCACTGGAAAAGATGTAGGAGTTCATGTGAGATTGTCACTTTAAAAAAAAAGGGAAATAAATAAATTGTGGGCTTATTCCAATGACCAAAGTTTTATACCTACCACTTTGTCATTGAGGGCTCCTACTCCTACTCCTAGTAGTGTAATAGGAATACCCCAAATCCACAAATTTCAACTCAATCTACTTACTTATGCTTTTCCATCTAGTTCAAGTGTAGTTGCATCGGAGCCTAAAGGGAAACGTAGAATGATCACTAGTGATGCTGCAAGCATAGTGGCAAAGTTATTCAATGTGTAGAACAGATATGAGGCAGATGAGGCCATTGGCAAAGAAGATGAGGCCATTGGCAAATTCTTCTTTGCCAATGGCATTCCATTCCATGTGGCTCACTCTACTTATTATAAGGAGACTATGGCAAAAATAATCAGAGCAGAACTATCATATGTACCACCAAGGGAGACAAAATTGAAAACAATCTTGGATAAGAACTATTCCAAGATTAATATTCTAATGGAGAAAATGAAAGCTAATTGAGTCACCAATGGATGCAGCATAATCATGGATGGGTGGATAGACATTAGGCATTGTCCACTCATCAACATCATGGTCACATATACAAAGGGCCCTTACTTCCTTAGGGCTATTGATTGTTCACAGCATTGCAAGGATGTTGATTTTCAATTCCAAATGCTTAGAGATGCTATTGAGGAGATTGGACCTAAGAATGTGCTGCAAGTAGTGACAGGTGCAGCATATGTGTGCAACGCTACAAGGAAATTGATTGGGGCAGCCTACAATCATTTTTGGTGGACTCCTTCTTGTGTGTATGCCATGAATAATGCACTCAAAGACATGGGAAAAATTAGATGGATCAAAGGTGGTTAATAATGCTAAAGGTGTGCAGATGTTTATCTGCAACCACCATACTTCACATGCACTCTTTAGGACCTTCTCTAAGGAGGAGTTTCTGAAACTTGTGGAGACTAGATATGCATCATACTCCATTCTGTTGGAGAGGATGTTTGAATTGCAAGAGGCATTGCAACTAATGGTCATGGCAGCAAAGAGGAAGTGGTAGCCCAATTCTAAGTCAGAGCAAGGGTGGCGGGTGGAGGAGGTGGTGAAGATTGATACATTTTGGGCTAATGCAAAATACATTGTTGCCATCATTACTTCAATTTTCAGAGTTATTAGATATGGGGATGAAAATGCACCCAACCTTGGAGAGGTGTATGAGTGCATTGACAATATGCTTGGCCAAATGAAGGCCAATGTAGAAGAAAGATCCCACATTAGCGTTCTAAATTGAGTACATTCATCCAATCATTCATCGTCCATGGGAGAAGCTCAACACTCCCTTGCACATGGCTGTAAAGGCATTGAACCCCACGTGTTATGTGTGCAAAGGCCAAGCAAGATTACTCCTATGCAAGATCCTGAGGTTGTAATGTCCCTTTTTTAAATTTCCTTATTTTTGCCTTAAACAAATATTCCACATTCATAATAATACTTGCATAGTCAATTATAAATATTAATTTTAATTTTAAACTTATAATTTTGATAATTATAAACTTCAGATTTGAAGCTTTGAAACAAATTTGAAAATGTTGAATATCTTGAAATGTTTCCTAAATTTCTAACAAAAGTTAGGGGTTTCCATTAACTCACTTGGCAAGAGCAATTAAGGGTTTTCGTTCTTAAATCTCTGAATCTTTGAGGGGTTTTGTCCTCAGTGGCTGAATACTTCACAAGGAAAAATATATAATATTTCTTCACATCTTGATTTTTCTTCTTTATATAGCTGTTTTCTTTAATAGACATAATTCTTCATTTACATGCCTTTTGACTTTTCATTAAAACTAAACTTTATTAAATGTCAGTTTTTTTATAATATTGATTATTCTCCTTAAGTGCTCCCTTTATTATCCTCCTTTAAGGAAATCGCGGGAGAAAGCAAAGGCCTCTGCAGCAAATATAGAAATGTATTTAAGGAGGGGGCATTACAAAGGTGAAGGCAAGGTTCATGAAGGCCATTCAAAAGATATATGATTCTACACAAGCCAACATCATTCATACTAAGTGGACAAAATTTGCCTCTTAGGGGATATTCAAAAGGGGCCAAGATGGATAAAGAGACTAAGGCACAAAAGGATCCAATTCTCTGGTAGACTATGCATAGGCCTAATTCTCTGACTACCACATTAGCCATTCATCTATTGTCCCAAGTTTCTGATTCTTTTGCTGCTGAGAGGAATTGGTCTACTTATAGTTTCCACTCTATTAAGAGAAATCTAATTACCTCTAGGAGAGGGGAAAAGCTTGTAGCTATATATAGTGCCTTGCACCACATTTAATGCAGCACACTTATTTACAAAGAGAGTCAAACAACGTGATGGGATGTAAAGTCAGAGGAGCCAAAAGAGATTGATGAAGATGTAGCACAAACAAGGTTGGTTGGTACTGTTTTACAGGATCTTGAGTTTGAGGACTCTAGCAATTTGAGTGATGAGGAATTCAGTGCAAACTTTCAAGATGAGTCATGATTTGAGGGCATTGGGCCACTCACCAACTGTATTTTTAATGTAATCATCATTTTGAATATAATATAAATATATGGATATTCAGCATTTTCATTGTTCATTCAATGCAATATCAAATATGTTTGAGTATTTCAAAGTTCCATATATTAATTGTTGTATATATTTTTATTACTATTTTTTAAGTACTACATATATTTGCACCATCGTCCCCCCACCATCCCCAAATCTAGGCTCTTGCTCCCCCCCATCGCAAGACTCCATGAAACTATGATTAAATCACTGTTGGGTGTGCTATGGATGTTACTCTGAAATGGAATAAATAATAATGATAAGATCGTTTAGTACAATAGAAGAAGGTTTATAGACCATAAAAATAAAGCCTTAGAAGCGAAACATGCTAAGAGAATTTTAAAAAATCCTAGATCTTTGAGAAACGCATCTTCTGCCAAAAGCATCTTCTGAATGGAAACGAGAAAGAATACTGCTGGAAAGAAGAGTTTTATAATATTAATCAAACATTTGTAGTAAAGTAGCGAAGATAAATCTTCATAACAAAACATGTATAGAACATAATAACTGACGAGAACTATGTTTGTAATAATATGACTGAACGGACCATTGAGACAGAAAGCTCGGCACATTTGAGCCACCCATCTAAAATGTACACCAATATATATAGTTTCCTTCCAAAGGCATCAGATAAGATCATTAAATCAGTCTTTATAGTATTAATCAAGCATTTGTAGTAACGTAGTGAAGAAAAATCTTCATAACAAAACATGTATAGAACATAATAACTGACGAGAACTATGTTTGTAATAATATGACTGAATGGACCATTGAGAGAGAAAGTTCGGCATATTTGAGCCACCCATCTAAAATGTACACCAATATATATAGTTTCCTTCCAAAGGCATCAGATAAGATCATTAAATCAGTCTTATCATATTCAGCAAAGGTAAACTCTAGAATGGAATAAATCAGCACTAGCAAGATCAATCTATTACAATCATAGTTACCAGGTTCAAAAAAATCATTAGTTCAGGAGGTCAATAATTTCGAAAATCCAAAATCTTCAAAAAGATTCAGAAAAATTTCTATGGCAATTAAAAAATTTGGACCGGACCAGATAAATCTGTCCAGTCTAAAAAGTTAGTATTGAACCGATTTAGGCAACTATGGTCTAAATGGAAGTTTAATGATGGATAGAAGTAAAAAGGAAAAGGACAACAAAGGGAGCAAGTGACAAAATTTAATAATTGCTTACTGATTATTAAATGTTACTCGTCATTGTTATTTGACTCTACTGGTAAGGAAACCTAAACGGAAAAAAAAAAACCCTAGAGGGTAACAAAAGGAAAAAAAATAAACACATATACAAGTACATTCCCTCAGGGATCATAAAAGACTTTTAGATGATTATAGGTGATGGACAGAGGTTTTGAAAAATAATGACCTTGCAAATTACCTATATCAAATCTCTTGTGCCACTATCTCCAAATGTTGATTACAGGGTTTACTGTCTCCTCAAGGCCTCCATGGACATCTTACAATGAAAATTGATTTCCAGACACCTAACTGTCCTCAAAACTCCACTATCCTCAAAACTCTCAACTACGCTAACACCCGTACAAACTCATAGACTGCCCTCAAATGCATAGTTACAGCCCAATAACATGGAAGAACAACTTCTTCAAATCAGAAGAAGATTGGTGTAGCTTCACTTTGGTTACAGCAGAGTCTAGAAGAATCTAGATGTTCACAAAAGCTCCCAGTAACACCAACTTCTTGATTCTTGGCTTTGGTTGCAAAAATTGACTGTTGTCAATTATAGCAGTTTCTTAGATATTGGGGAGTCCCTGTAGATGTCCAGATCATCCAAGTGGCTTCCATTCAACAGGGCATTTCTATCTTCTCCCGCAAACCTAATGTATTATCGCTTCCAAAATGAGTCTTGTCTACATTTTTAGTACACTAGGAATGAGTTAGAATATGGCTTTAATGAGATCTGTCCAGTTTGGATCAAACCTCCCCAATAAAGAGTCTTTTGGTCCCCAAACATTGAAAACCTCCATAGACAGGGAAACATTTCCCTCACCTTCCTCTTCAGATACCACCTTGCTTTGCCCAGTCTTTGCCCCTTCAAACTAACCTACCAAGTCTCTTACACCTCCCTTGTCCAATTCCTCTTAAGAATTGAGAAAAAGGCCTTCAATGGAAGATAACAAAGGCTCTTCATCATCATCCAATATGGAAGGCTCAAAGAGATAAGGATTTTCTACATTAAGAACTGCATAAACTTTCATGTCTGGTGGCAAGTTTAATGTAAAAACTTTCTTTCCAACCTGCTCAATGATCTCAAATGGGCCATACTGTAATTGCTTCAGATTCTTGGCTTCTCCATTGAGTATTTGCTTGCTCACACCCAAACTTTGTCCTCAATTCGAAATTTGTACTCAATGCAATGTTGGTCATATCTCTCTTTGTACTAGGCTTGTGACTCCTTCAACCTTCCTTGCACACTTGGACATGTATTTGTTGAATCTTCACAATGAACCTTTTGGGCTTGTGGATATCCAAATCCACTTTATCTCAAATCATGTAATGATATATATTATATATTAAAATTAACTACATTGCTGCATTTCTCCTTGTAGGCAAGCATCAGGAAAGCTTGTCCAATTGGATGAAGATATTATAGATGAAGACTTGTAGGCAAACTTGGAAACTT
Source organism: Sequoiadendron giganteum (assembly GCA_007115665.2). Lineage (NCBI taxonomy): Eukaryota > Viridiplantae > Streptophyta > Pinopsida > Cupressales > Cupressaceae > Sequoiadendron > Sequoiadendron giganteum. Next base: position 463,594,208 of record CM021101.1, on the reverse strand, counting down.
GGACTTGGAGAGTACATGGCAAAATAAATAAATTCAATCGGAATTTGGGGGCAACACCCCCAACGAGGTCGAGGGGCAGTGCCCCTCATGGGGGTTTGGGAGCAATGCCCCCAACAAGGTCGAGGGGCAACGCCCCTCGTGGGGGTGTGAAGGCCACAGGGTCAAGGGGTAGCGCCCCTCATGAGGTCTAGGGGCAATCACAATACAAGGTGGGGTCAAGGGGTGAAGCCCCCAACACCAAGCGCAAATTAAGACCTCCAAAACCACACAAACCTTCATGGCATACATCATTTTGCATTCACAATTAGACCCAGATTAAGACCTTCAATGCCACACAGACCTTCATGGTGGACATCAGTTTAGGGTTAGGGCGCAAATTGGACTTTTTAATGTTAAAGTCAAAAAAATGGTGAAAACGCCCAAAGACACCTCGGGTCTGCCCGGGTTCAACAAGGCCAGACTCCATCCGAACCCACAGGGGACCAAACCTAGACCCCGAACCCGAGTCGAACCGGATCGGGACCCCCCCTAGGCAAACCAGTAACATAGTTAACCAAACCATGTTTCAAAAAGAGACTTATTAGTAGAATTATGCAAGGATGTATAATAAGAATAGCATATAAACCATGTTCTCATCCCAACTCTTAGGATACTTCCACGTGTAGCCTCTCAAGAGCTGAATCAAAGACTTGCTTACCATTTTAGTTGTTTATCTATTCATTTGAGAACAAATAAATAAGTGGACTCCTCAACTTAGTTTCCATCTTCTCCCTCATATTCCAAAAACTTACCACAAAAAATGAGTCCCTATCTGAAACAATAGAACTTGGCAAATCAAAATGCACCCAAACATAAGAAACAACAATTCAGCTACTTTACTTGCATTACGAGTATTTTTACAAAGAATGAGAACACAAATCTTACTGATCCACAATGACAAGCAAATAGTCATGCCCACTATTTAACATGGCCAACCTTCCTACAAAATTCATGAAGATACTCTCTTATGGACTGAAAATAATCTGAAAGGGACGATACATACCCAACTTTCAATTACTGGACTAGCTAGTGTCACACGATACACATCCTCAAATGAGTTTTTGGAACATCAACTTGCATCTTGGGCCAATACACATATCTTTGAATTTTTGCAACTATTTCGGTGATGGTCACTTGCGACCTTACAAGTGTAGACTTCTCTCATAAACTGAATTGTCCCTTCCTTTGGCATTTATATTTTCCTTAACCTCTAGAGCAACCCATCTTGGAGATGAATGTCTTATAAAGGCTCACAACCTATTGATCTTGAGCCAGCATGCTGAAATGCCTCTCCAGCATTTGCATTCTACTCATAAGCTTCAAAATAAGACTCTTGCACAAAATACTCAAACTAGGTTAGCGTACCCATTGCTGAAAACAATGTAGTTAAGACATATAGACTAATTAATTAGACACACCCTTCCTACGCTTAATCACCAAATAAAAAGATTACAAGAAATATATCCACTTATAATGCCTAGATTGTTGCAACTATTATTGAGCTTGTAAATATTTGAGTGGATGATGATTTGTGTGAACAATGGTTTCCTTACCGATGAAATGATGCTTTCAATTCTTAACCACTTGAACAAGAGCATGAAGTTTGTTATCGTAGGTGTAACAACACAAACCAAACCAAGGAATATTTCATAATGATAACATATTAGCTTATCTCCTTGGAGCGGGAAAACCACCATGGAATAATTGCATCAATTTCTACCTCAAAACGCTGCTGCAAATTAGCAAAAACCAACACTAAAGCATGGCTAATCCTCATCTTAGTCATAAAATTTATTTGTTGTTTAACACCCCAAGGGACTATCCACTTAATATGATAGCATACAAAGGCATAGCTATGGTTGAGAAAGATCAAATGAACTTCCTCAAATATTGAACTATACCCACAAAGCTCCTTTGTTTCTATCATACTAAAATCTTGGGCCAATTCAAAATGGCATATACATTTATTAGATCAATAAGAAGCTCTTCATCTCCAATCATGTCCTAAGCAAACAATGGATTGTCGTGCAAACTCAAGACTTCTCATTCATGAGCACCTTGTTCTCCTTCAAAACATGTAAAGCTTCTTCCATATAATTTAAATGCTCATCAAAAAAATTCCTAAAAATCAAAACATCATGCTAGTAAACAATAAAACAAGATTCCAAATGGCCCAAGCATCTCATTCATTTCCCTCATAAAATAAGCAAGTGCATTCATTACATTACCCAAAAGGCAAAAGTAACCATTTATATAAACCCTTATTGAATGTTGTATGCCACACATCCTCTTCCTTGATCCTCAATTGCTAATAGCTAAATTTCACGTTAAGCTTGGTGAAATACTTAGCATGTTGTAGATAATCCAAAAGACCATCAATCCATGGAGGAAGGCACATATTCTTGATGTTTATCTTCATCAAAGCATGAAAGCAACACATGTTCTCCAAGAACCAGCTTTCTTAGGTACTAAGTTAATAGACGAACCACATGGCAAGGCACTAGGATGTTGCAATTGTGTTTTTGTCTCATTGGCCTTCAATAGTGATTGCTTATAAATCCCAATGCTAGGAAGACGAATATCCAATAGCAATTGAGTCTCATATTCTATGGCTCTTTTAAGAGGCAACCAATTTCGTTCGTCAAACACTCCTTAAACTATTGAAACATATATTCCACCCATTTATGATCTTCATTAGTGAATAACATGGGAGAGGAATTGCATGGAATAACTTCCTCATCAAGTAAAGCAAACTTCTTGCTATCATTTTCCAATTTCTTTTAATGAAGCACTAATTAAAAAAAGTTTGGATATACCTCCATAAGAGTTTATGGCATAGTGCATGACTTCCTTCACCAACCTACATCGATTGGCTCTCCTTGAGAATATTGTATCTCCATACATGTTAGTGCTGCTAAAAACTACACCACACACATCAAGAGGGACAACATTCACAATGCCTTCATCATTGAAATGGATTATTATAGTCATGTACCTCTAAACCCAAATTGTCTAGCAACTCCTTAGAAATCATATTTGCCTATAAGCAAGAACCAACAAGAGCATCACGTTAGACTTCCTAGTTTTTATTTTGATACGAAATATCTTGGTCAATTCTTTCTTGTCAAGGGCATCATTATTGTTCATATATACCTCTTTGTAGACTAAGGTACAAAACAACCTCTCATACACCTTTAAGTAACATTATATCTCTTTCCCTTTGATAGAAATCATTGCATTCTCACTTTTCTTATTTCTCCAAAAACACAACTCTCGGTGTAAATTCCAAAAAATTTCTGGTTGTTGCTCTGTGAGATAATTTAAGTACATGAATTAATAATGGAGATAGCAATGCATGTGTAAAATATATCTTTATTCGCTCGTGAAATTATTACAAAAGAAGACTAGAGATGGTTGGCCAAGGACTAGAGTCGATTCGACTAGATCACACTACTCTCCTTGGCGATACGTAATGTATTTAAAGGACCCAACGGTTGCCAAGAAGGACACAACTGACAACCAACCGATGCTTATAACTACCCACAGCCGACAACCAATTAATACAAACAATTAATACATAGTAGGTTAACCAATATTACCAAAGCATAATAATAGACATTGTACACCGACTACAATTTCATCTTTATCGCCATCAACATCACAATGCCCACAATGTCTTTTAGTTTCCTTCCTTGAGAAAGTATGAGTGGTGTCATGCTTTCCTTTTATTTTTCCCTTTTCCTTAGGCTTTGAAGTTGCACCTAGTTGTTTTTGGTAGTTTAGAGAAGGATAAGGACCGTTTTTCTCATCCAACTCAAAATAATTGACTTCAAAACAAGCCTCATTAATGTCCTAGGTTTAGTCTTCAGCATTCGCCTCCTTACATGAGGATGTAGGCCACCTATGCTTTTTGTAAGTAAATCATGATCCATAACATCTCTACCCATTTGGACCACTGTCTTGCAAAACTAGTTTTGTGGGCCTGCACACTTCAACTTTTTATCTTTAGGTATTGTCAACCAATATATTTATCCACTTCATGACAAATAAGGTAAAACTGTTTCCTAATCAAAGCCTTAAAATCAACTGATTTTCTTACTTATGGTAACTTTGTCATATTCAAGAATGCACAAAACTCTAACCAAGTTCAAGCATGACCTCCTAGCTTCAATATTGTTGCAAAATAAATTCAGTGTTCTTCATTAAGAGGATATAAACTGAAATATTCCTCTAATTGAGCAAGTCAATAAACATTCTTTTCAACATCAGTCTCACTGTCACTCAGAGAGATGTCTACCTTGGATTTTATTTTAAAAGGAGGTTGAACTTGAGAAGAAGAAGGCTGCTCCTTTTGCGTTCCAGTCTTGAACTCTTCAACTATTGGCATCTCCATGGATAGCCCCAACTTCCTAGACAACACCTCCAAGATTTTTCCATTTTGTCAAGATTTCCCAAATTGAGAGATGTTAGCAACATCCTCTTCCAATTTGTTGAATCCTTCTTCACTGTCGAAAAGTTTTTAACTCCTCCAACATCCATTCTTTCAGGATGTTTCCCCTACCTTGTACTTATCTCTACTTGCAAAGGAAGCAAAGAACATTCCTTTTTTGCATTAGTTGATCCAGTGATGGGTATAAAACTGCAAAACTAAAAACTACAAACACACCACACAGAACAGCATCAAACAGAACAAAGAAAACTCAGCTTAGATACCAATCTAATCCAAAATCAAGATGGATATTCCACTCCTTGAACTATCAAAATGAATATAAAGAAGTCCAATCAATAAAAGGCTAATTAACTTGCTTTAGAAGTAAAACTTGCATATGGTAGTGCTAGAAATGAAGTTAACTATTCAAGACAGCATAGGAAGTTATTATACAGTAGGAAGAGATAAAAATAGCATGTATTAAAGAACAACAAAGATTGACCTAATGAAAACCCAACGTGGGTAAAAAACTCCAGAAGAGTGGTATCAAATAGCCTCAGGCCACTATCTCCAAATGTCGAATACAGGGTTTACTTCCTCATTGAGGCCTCCATAGACAATCTTGTATTGAAAATTGGTATCCAAACACCTATAAAAGCATGAGGCCACTACCCTCAAATCTCCCAATTGCAGTAACACTCATACCTGCTCAGGCTTCCCTTTTCAACAAATCACAAAAAATAAATGTTAATAGTCTCAACTTCAATTACAAAAGAATTTCAAAGAATCTAGATGTCCATAAAACCTTCTAGTAACGCCCACTTCTCTGTTCTTGGCTCTTGCAGTCAAAACTAACTGAGAGTGACAAGTTTGGTTGAAAATCGAACATGTTAGTATAGCAATTTCTCAGTTGTTAAGAAGCACCCATAGATCTCCAAATCACCCAGTTGCCTTCCCTTCAACAAGTCATTTCTTTTTTCTCCTGCAAATGCAGTTTTTGTCTTATTCCTTTGAAAATAAATATTTTATTTGTGTCAAACATTAGGAATGAACCACTTTGAGGTGATGATTTTGTGGGGTCTACAGTACGAAAATGGCTCAGACTTTGTGTCTCATACACTAGGAATAAGTTAGAAGATATTTTTGTCTTCTTTACACGTGTTCTTGTAACACTTTGGGAGATATTCCCCTCAAATTGGCTAGGTCTAATATCCAATGCTCTGCTTTCTTTTCACTCATATCATGTGGTTCTTCTGTATTTTAATCTTGCATATTTATTCTGTAATTGTACACTTGCTATCTTGTGGATCTACTGTATATGCAACCATTCTGATCTTGTTTTAAAGTAGAACTGAACTTCTATTACTATCGTTATTAGACCTTCTGCTTGGACAATATCCCAAGTAAATCAGTTATTTTTTTCCCAATTTTTCTTTATCTTCACCTCAGATCTACAGTCGTTCTGCTAGGAATCCAGTTCAGACTTCTGTTCATTGTCTAGTTGTGAGTCCAAAACAAAAACTTTTAATCATAAGAATTAAGGGTTTTCCTCTGAACCAGGCTGACAGGGGGGGGGTATTAGTAAAAGGTCTAGATTTGGGTTTTCACCCGCTGTTGCAATATAGCAATCGTTAGATACATCTCAACAAGGCAATCACAACTACACAAGTGTTTGCCAACCCCATCTTCTTGTACTTGGTAAGTTTTCAGGACCTTTGCAAAATATAGCATTCATTGGATTTGCCCCAGCAAGGCAAACTCAAGCGCATAAGTTGCTGATTAGCTTATATTATAGACCAGGTCAACACAGCAGGGCCTTCTATCTAAGGAGGGGTATGGTCCCCTGCCACATCGTGGAAGACTCCTTCCAGGGAGGATATAAATTCAGAAGTCGAGGAGACACCATAATATGCCAATTGTGTCAATGATATGAGTTGATCTGTGTCTGAACTTCAACAGAAAATGGAGAATGTAGATCTGGCAAAAACGCAACCATTGGTAACCATGCTTCAGAAAAACATGGATAGCATGAACAATGTGAATTATTGACACAGAGTCACAGACAACTCTGCATCACCCTCCTCAACAAATGACCCAATTCCAGGGCTTCATTGCCTAAATGCACTTGGCTTCAAAGTCAATGGTTTCTTGCCTGCAGATTTTCATTTGGGTCCACAAATTGTATTCACAAAATTGATATGAAAACTTGTTGGCCAAGATCCAGTCACATGGATATGTCAAAAAAAGCAGTTTTTCAAATTATAAGAAGTTCCATCCCAAAAGAAAAGTAATTATTGCCCCTCTTTATCTCTTTATTTGAAGCCACAACAATTCATATGGTATCATTGATTATGTGGACAAAAAAAGACTTTATTATCACATTGTTAATCATTGCAGAAGAACTAATTTCATATTACAGCAATACATTGACCAGTTCACACCCCTGAGCCTGCAAGCGGAAGGTGTTTTGGATGACAACATGCTGGGCTTGTTTTCAGGAGGACTGAAGGATCAAATTCAACATAAAGTAAGGCTTCTTGCAACCCCTTGTCTAACAACCACAATGAATAAAACCAGGGGAGTAAAGGAAAGACATTTGGCCACCAGACAACAGTCATCAACTAGTTTTAAGGAGTGTAGCCCTCCAACGTCCTCTCTTCCATGACCAACTAGATTGACAGTTCACCAAATAGAAGATAAACACAACAAAAAGATTGTGCTTCAGATGCAAAAGCAGATAGAACAGAAAGAATCTATTGTATATTGAGAAAGCATCGAATGAGAACAAGGAAGTTATAGAACCTGATGATGAACAAGGGGAAGTATCAATCAAACAACCACGCATCCCTATCATGCTTTATCCAACAATCCATTCCTAAAAAAGGCACAGATTAAACTGCTGACTGAATCTAGTAGCAGCCATAGCTTCATAGATAGCAAACTGGTAGCACATCTATCTTGATTTATTTATCTAACCCCAAACATTCAATTCATGATATCAAATGGTGGAGGTAAGTGCCACAACATTAAGATACCTGTGGGTGATTATTCATTGTATAGCCACTATGGTTGCTATTCCAACAGGAGACATGGATGCAACAATTTTGAGATAGACTTCCAGTAGCTTTTCATGAAGTTTTAATCAAAAGGTATAGAATTTGAAGTTTCCAAGTGGCAAGCGAAATCTCCATGATGGTTAATTCCCACCAAATTATAAATTTACTCAAAAAGAGATATTCAACATTCATGATCCTACTGTTTTCACTAGAGGTTCAACCACTACCACTATCTCCACCAGTGAATCTCTGAGAATCTCCAAGATGTTACTGACAAACACTCAAGGTTAACTTTTTGGAGATATGCCTAACAGCCTTCTTCTAAAAAGGGGTTGCAATCATGTTGTATGTGAGGCCTGCACTCTCTTTTCTTTCCTAATTTTGTATGTCATGAACGTATCTCAGACATTATGCCTATTGTAAATTGTTAACTTTATAATTAGTTTACTTGATTGCGATATAGAATTGCCTTTCCTCTAGGAGGATGCTTGCTTACTTATTTGGTTCATGACTTCTTTTGTCTATCAATCATGCTTATTGCTCCAATGGTTAAGCATGTTTTAATATGTATGCATCTGCATCAGTGTTTATTGCATGTTTGCTTACAATTGCTTTAATTAGACGAATTTTGATTAAGTCTTGTAATAATAGATTAGAGATCCATTGGTTAAATTGTAACCCTTATATTCTATATCGAACATAGTAAATTTTGCATGTGAAATAGAATTCAAACTTGATGACATTTATATCTTATTATCATGTTCTGCACATGATCGGATTGATATAATGCTTCTTCAAGATCCAGAATTGTTGCATCATAGTTACATCCTTTGTGTTGCAATCGATTGATCATTATGTGATGTTAAAGATCTTAGTTCATTTTAGATGAGGATGTATGCTTGAGAGTGAATCTTGATATAAAATTGTTGCATTTGTTTAATGTGTTGATGAATGCATTTCTTATGTAAGGCTCATTCATCTTGCAACCCCTGTCACACTCATTGTAACTACAGATTAATTTTGCAATACCCATTCAAGTTCAATGGTGCCATTCAATTTGTTTATGCTAGTTGATTACTTTGACCTTCTTGGTGATACTTGTAGATGTTTATATTATGATTCAAGACTTATGCTATGCTTTTATATAGGCTGATACCATCTTATAATATTTGACCAAGGTTTTCACCACATTTTGTGGAGCAGGGAACACCAACAATGTGCAGTTGGGGAGTGAACTTTTCATAACAGATGGACACCCTGGCATCTTAAGGACCAGCATCAGGAATAACCCTACAAAGATTTGGAAGAAAAAAGCTTGTCGGAAAGACTTAACAACTAATATGCTACAAATATGAACAAGGCTCTTGTTTCATATAATGTTTCATTCCTTAGGAATGTAATGATTTAACAATCCCTACACATATAATTATCATTGGTAATATTTGCTCTTTGAGGATGTTCATAATTTGCAGTTTACTCTACAAGCTAAGTGTATTATGACCTCCACTATTATGATACGGAGAACTATTAATGAATTATTATGTAGCGCGTGTCTCCATCCACATTTGTTGTAAGATCTTTGGTAACTGCGAGTGTCCCTATCCTTGGTTGAGAGTTCAGCGAGGTTGTATCCCACAGAGGAAATATTGTGTGGCCATTCCCACTATTAATTGCGTGCATGTAAAATTGTGGTTAAGTCCCAATCCACATGTGAAAACCATTCTCTCTGACACTCATGACAATGATGTGATAAAGGGAACCTGGAAATATTAGGAATTTGTGTCATTGCACTATAATGTATAAGTTATATTTAAAAAAACATATTAGAAAGGTTTAATAAACTAAACCTGTTATAGTTAGCTTGGTTAAATTTGGTTATTAATCTTGTTAGGTTGATCACATAGATAGGTTTTAGGGTGTTGAATACCCCTTGAAATACCCACATAAAACAAAGTTGAGGGAATGTAGGATCATAATAAATTTTGTTGCACGGGAGCAAACATTGCAATGCATAAATGCTACTCATTGGAATGAATACAATATCCTGTTATCCATAAATGCCCCTCATTGGAAAGAATACAATATCCCTTTATCGTGCATTTGAATTGCCAAATCTTCAACAAAATTGACTGAAACTGTGTAAAATTATAAGTACCATAATATTTGGAGCACTAAACTGTTTAACTTTCTTAAAAGACTTGCCAAGTAAAATAACATTCTACACAAAGATATCTGTACTAAAACAGAAAACTGGAGAGTTAGTAAGAGAAGCACTCATCCATGTAACAGAAAGTAAGAAAACTTAATTTGATTAGATTTTATTTCAATTGACATATATACAAAAAAAGATTCCTCTCAAAGCATTCGTAAAGCTTAAACAGCTGGTGTGTTGTCTGTTATTTCCGGTACCCAGGCTGTTTAATTTTTGGCCAAAGCATTCCTACCATCAAAGAAGGAAGACTGGAAAAACAATCAGAAGAGACTGGCAGAAATTACAAAACTGAGTACATTAGTAAAGCTTAAACAGCCGGTGTGCTATTTGTTATTTAGGTACCCAGGTTGTTTACTTTTAGGCCAAAGCATTCTTGCCTTACAGGAAAGATGATTGGAGCGAAAAATGGGGAGAGAATGCCTAATTTTGCAAAATTACAGAAACCTAAAGAAGATCAAATTGAAAAATATATGTATCATATAGACGGCAATTAGGAACTAAGTCCAAATATGTTTATAAGGAAGCGAGTAAAAGCACAAAACAAGGTAAAACAAAACCTCTATAAGGCTCCAGCATCCAAAAGAAGTTGACCTTTTCACTCGGAAGAAGGGGGCGGGGTTCCGTAAGACTGCCCGTCTGGCATTTGCTGTTGCAAGTAGGGCTGCCCGTCGGGCATGCTGTGGTGCTGTCCGTAGGCCTGCCCATCGAGAACTTGCTGCTGCTGCTGCTGCTGCTGCTGCCACAGGTGGTGGGGGGGCATAGCGTAGGCGCGGGGCGGCTGCATGTAAAGCGAGGGGTCCATCTGCATTGCACCAGGGGCAGGGCGGCCGAGCATGATAGAAGGCGGCTGGCCTGGCAGCGGCGGAGGCATGGCCAGGGGCATGGTCATGTGGGGATAAAAGTACGCGGCGTCGCGAGCAAGGGGCAAGGCGTCAGGGTCCTTGGCGTTAGGGTCGTCACGGGGCACAATGTCTACAAGGAAGTCGAATATGTCGGTGCGCGTGATGGCTGCGGCGATGTCGTTCTTCTGGAGAGTGCGGCGCTTGTTCTCCTCGGCGTGGATCCAAGACCGCAGCGTCAGCTCCAGTATGAACATCTCGCAAGCTTTAGCGAACAGCACCGGGGCCTCTGCCGATATCATGCGCACGTCCTCGTCCGCCTTCATTATCTTCTTTATGCGAGCCAGCGGCAGCTGGTGGTTCTTGAAGTCGCTCGCCTGCTCGATCTCCTGCATCTGGAACGCCCAAAAAGACTGCAGGTGGTGCTGTTGCTGCTGCAACACCTGCTGGTACGCTGCCCCTCCAACCGGCTGGTACATTCCTCCTCCTCCTCCTCCCCCGGCCCCTGCTCCCGCCTGATGTTGCTCCATGCGCGGCCTTCTTCCTCTACGACCTCTACTCTCAAAGAATTTCCAAGCGCCAACTTACCTGCGCGTTCAATGAATCTCCCTTGTTTAAGGTCTTCCCGCTATCTTAAGGCCTTTAAGGCGTATTTGTGGCAGGCGCACACTGTAATCTGCACCTACCCAACAACAGCAAGCCACAATTATTCTCTCATTGGCTGCCCTGCCTGCTCGCTCGTGCCTTTCTTTGCCTGCTACCTATCTCTGTCAGTTGCTCCTCCCAGTCCTCCCCGATTTCTACGCAAAACTTCCAATTATCGCCAATTTAGTAACAAAATTTATATACGAGTGTGTACATTCCCGGCCTCTAGGGATCCAAGAAACATTCTACTCGTAGCTTTTGTTTTCGACCCGTGCCGTCCGTTACTCTCTCTTTACTTCACTTGAGAAGCTTCCCTTTGAAAACGATGTGTCTAACCACAAAACCACCTTATCCCAATCGCTAAAGCCACAATCCAAAACTAAATATTATTGGGTCACTTGCTTCCATCACCAAAAAATAATAATATAAATAAATTTTATTGGTCTAATGAAAACTAAATGCTTCCAATACAATTTATCAATGGAAATAAAGTAGTTATAATTTATAATAATTAAGAAATTTAGGTTTGTTAGGATAGACACATAAAAAAAAATTATCATCACTTTTTCTTATGTTTAAACCATCACTTCTAGGTATGTCTAAACCATCACTTCTAAACATGTTCTTATCAACTCTTTCTAAACCATCACTTCTCCTCATGTTGAAACCATCACTTCTCGACATGTTCTTATCAACTCTTTTTACCACTATTAAATAATTTAATGATTTAATTAACATATTACCCTCTTAAATTATTTAATTATCTCATTATTTTCCTTCATCGACATCAATTAAATGATTTTTAACTATTTAATTAATTTATTTTTCTTTTTATCCACATTAATAATTTTTAATTATTTAATAAATTAATCATTTTCCTCCTATCATTTTAATTAAATGATTTTTAATTATTTAATTAATTTTAATTTTTCTTCCATCTAAATTAATCAAATAATTAAATTCTGAAATTCTGAAATAATTTTTAATTATTTAATTAAATCATACATTCATCTTATCTACCTTAATTAAATAGTTAATATTTCTTCTAAAATTTAATTTGATTTTTCTATCTTTAAATCCTTTTAAAAATAAATAAAACTAATATTTTATTTGTTTCCTAATTATATATTTACCTCATGCACATGAATTAAATAAATTAAATCATGCATTCCTCTCATATATCATAATTAAATAGCTAATATTTCCTCTAAAATCAAATAAATTATTTAATTTGTTTAATTTGACTTGTCTATCTTTAAATCTTTCTAAAAATAAATAAAATTAATATGTTATTTATTTCCTAATTATATCTTCACCTCATGCACATGAATTAAATAAACTTATTTAATTATATTTATATTCCTCCGTCTCTAAATTTAGTGAGTTGGTTGAAAAGCAACCTAGTACGCTCACTCACTCTCACTTCACTCATACATGCATTTAGTCATATCTTCCATGCAGTCACTTAACCTCACATCTTAGTCATTCACCTTCACACACATCACTTGCACGTTTATCATGATCTCTTAATCAATCACATTCGTTGATCTCTCCAATCATCATATACCAATGATTGTGTATCTGTGAAAACTATAAAACACCCATCATTTAGTCATTCAATATTTCCACGAATTTTGATGAAACTTGCACCCATTCTTCTATCAAGGTTATGCTAAAGTCAAAGAGCAATTTGCATATATTTATCATAGTATTATCACACACAATGGAGTAAGGTTAGGCAATTTTTTGTGGAGGTAAGATTGATATCGTTTCATTTACTTTGTTTGTGTACATGCTTCATTGAATTAGGTTATTTAATCATTTGAATTGAATATTTATTGATTTTTTTGCTAGGATTTGATGATTTCATAATAGTCCTATACAATTAGATAATAGTTTTGGAATAATAAAATTATTTGTGCATTCTAAGGTTTAAATTTATGTTTATGGATCTAATATACATGCATATGAAAGTGAAATGTGTACTTGTTAAAGTGAACTTGATACGAGGATCTAAATTTTGCCTACAAAAGTGATATGAAAAAATCTTGATAACTTAAAAGGGTTTTCCTTAATTTAATATTATTATATTTGAAGTGGGGTGGTGTATGTGTTCTTCAAATCCAACTCACCATTATTGTGCATGAGTCATCAATGGTGGGTGTGCACTTGTGATTCACATTGATCAAATAAAGTTGACTGTTGTTATTTGTGATAGAACAACAAGGGCAATGATGGAGAATTAGGTGGGCTACCCTCTTCATGAGTAAGGAACATCCTATAAAGGATGGGAATGTTTGGTTGTAGAGTAGTGATATTGGCACTATTGTTTATGGTCGTTTGTGGGGTGTTGAATTACATATGTATAGTATCAAGGTCTTAGTGAGTGTTTTCAAGGAAGATATTGAGACATGAAGTTTTTATCTCAAATATGGCTTATAAATATACTAGTACTTGCACCTAAATGAGGTTCGAGGATTACACCGATAGAAAACTATATGTAAATATGTTAGAGAGTATGTGTTTGTGCATGCAAATTCTAGTTACATGTGGTTGGATTAAAAAAATAATAATAAATGCTAAATAATGGATGAAATAAACTTAGACAAATCTAGATTTTTTCCTTAAAGAAATTAAGTATTATCTAATTATGAAATATTTGCATACAAATTTAAAACATAAAGCAATGCAAATGAAAAAAGAAATATTCCATCAAATCGACAATGAACAATGCAAATGGAAATAAAATATTCTCATTCAATTGTCAAATCAATAGCTATCTGCATTTTATGTGATAAGTGAGATTTTGGAGGCTTTTGCTTGATATTTTGGAGGCTTTTACCATTAAACGATAGTTAAAACCTATTTTTTGATGACTCGACAATGGTTTACAAACATGAGACTTATTTTAGGCTCAAATCTCACACTATATGTAGCCTATCGACTAAATAATTCAATGGCCAATTGTTGATTGTTTTGTTATTGAATTTGTTGCTCTTTTGTATCAATAACAATAGAATGTAGGAGAAGTTCTTTGAGTTACCTCAAAGTGGTTTTAGCTCAATGTTTTCATACACCTAGACATGTAGGCTTGAAATCTCACTAATAACCAAAGGGAGAAAGAATGGCAAAAGCTCATTGTGATGCCTATGATTGGATGTTTTGCTTTCTTTGTAATTTTAGCACAAACATGTGCATGTTCGCTTGTTGAAATGTTAACTTCATTTTAAAATTTATAATGGTTGTTGTTTGACTAAGCTTATGAGCACTTGGCTCAGATGCACAAGACCTATTTGTCATTTTATGATATTTTGTATTTCTTACAAATGACTAATTTAAATCTTAAAATAAATAGTATAAAGGAATTTATAATGAAGCTAATATATGTCTTTTTGTGTTTTATGTATTTTTTATATGTAAACTAATTAACTCCATCGAATATTTTATCTTTTAATATTTTCTAATAACTTGTATGTATGAATTAAAATCGGCATAGTATTTTTTCCTTTTGTTGGGAGATTGATTGAAAGAATGAAGAAGGTTGTCATTGATGTCAACACCTCATGATGAATGTAAATCAATATGATGGATGTCTACAAAAAAGCATTCTGCAGAGTTTTTTTGGCTAATTGTTCATACCGACAGATTTTGCACTTAGTTCCCTCTAGAATCTTGGTTTGCATTTTTTCACACTTTTAAATATGCCTATGTGGTTCTAATATGTTGTTCACTTTTATCTTTGGCATCTTAATTCAGATTTGTAGTTGTTTTGGTTAAGTGGTTCAATATTTACAAGTAATAGAAGTTTGACAGATATGGTTTACATAATTTTATGTGCGTTGGACCTTACCTAACTGGTCTACATTCCTCCATGAATTTGAGTTAGATGTTGCAAATTTGAGGGAAGGTTTATAGATGTTGGTACATTGTATATTTTAGTTTGAACGACATTTTATGGTTTGTATACCTCTTTGTGTTAATCAATTGGAGTTCTTTACCTTTTGGTTCTATGTTTGGTCGCCTCAAGGTATGTGAAGTATGGAGAAGGTTAAATACTTGATGCAAATAGAAAGAGGAGTTGTTATAGGTCCATGTCAACCTATATTGCTTATGTTTTGAGCATGAAGGCAATTTGGTTTGAATTAGGTTTTGACAAGGCACATCTTCCATAGTTCAGGGCCACATCTAATTAGGTCGACTTAACTAATGTTTTTCATGAAGACTGATATATACAAGGTTGATTTGTGTTTGAAAAGGTGAGACAAAAGCATGAAATGATCTGAATGTCAGTAATGATGTGAATATTGCAGAATTATGTGAATACGTCGAGTATTGAGTGATTGATGTGTGAAGACAGAGCAGAGCAGAGTCTGGTAATCTGAGTTGATTATAGTATATGTAATGAGTTTCAAAGGAACTGAATTCAGCATAATCCAAATGCATTTCTCTTAGTTCAAACTCTGGTTGTAAAGCCACTTCTCTTATATCTTTTCTTTTTTTGTGAACCGTGAGTTCACTTGGATGGTGAGTCCTCCTAACAGTGAGCCTTTCTATAATATCTTATAATTAGTTATAACATATTGTGAGTTAATCCTCACTGTGGTTTTTCCCTTTTTGGGTTTTCCACGTAAAAAATTTTGGTGTTCATGTGTTGTGTATGTTATGGGTTATTTATGCTTACATTTCTTATGATTATTAAATATGCTTTGGAAATTGGATGGTTTAGTAGAATATTGATTCACCCCCCTCTCATTATTCTGTGTGTTCAACAATTGGTATTAGAACTTGGTTCCTTAGAAGAAGCTTGACCGCTTTAGAAAGATCTTGGAATTTAAACACATGGCTCTGGAAGTATTTCCTACTAATGGATACACAAAGGAAGACTACATATTTGACAAAGATGTAGAACTTAAAGTTGATTTTTAAGATTTAGACTAGATTGAAGTTGAAAATATATATCTAAAAGAAAATATTAAAGAAGCAAATGGTTGCATCAAAAAATTGAGAGAGCAAATCAAAAAATTCAAAGAAAGACATAAGGAGGTCAATGGACAATTGAAACAAGCAAATGAGAACATCACCGAACTCAAAGTGCAAGTGGAAGAAAGAAAATGAATTGAGGAATGCCTGAAAGCAATGGTAAAAAGCAAGATTGATGAATGCACAAGACTTGAACAAGAAGTGGTAAATCTGAGATCAAATTTGGAAAAGAAATAATTCATGAGGAAAAATTCAAAACAAGTTCTACAATGCTTGATGAACTAATTGCAAGTCAAAAAGTGTCTAAAGATAAAGGAGGTTTTGGACTTGAAAAAGGAGAAATATAAAAAAATCAGACATCTAATGCAAAAAATATCAGTGAACCAGAGAAAACTGAAGCCAAGAAGAACAATGACATGTTCTAGAAACAAAGAAGCAATGCTAGAAGACCCCCCATCATACAACCAAATGCTCAAAGGTACCCATATTTTACTGGTATTTGTTATTTTTGTAATAAATTTGGACATAGAGTAATAGAATGTAAAAGAAAAATAAGTCAAAACCTTTCATCCTTTAGTGGACAATGTTTTACATGCAAAGATTTGGGCATAGAGCAAGTGAATGCAAAAGTCAAATGATGAATGCATATAACAGTGGAAGAATGATTCAATATTTTTATGGTTACTACTATACATGTTATGGATTTGGACATAAGGCTAATCAATGTAGATTCGAAATGAAGGAAAGGAATAATCCTTAGAGAAATATCATATGCAACAATTACAGTAGACCTAGACATATTGCTAGATTTTACAGAAATAGATACTCGAAGGATAATCCAACAAAAAGGAATGAACCAGTTAAAAAGATCGATCTAACTAAAGTAAAGAAGGAAATGGAAAAGATTTCGAGAAAGAAAGAACAGCCTGAGAATGAGGAAGAATCAGAGATCACAAATGTGTCTGTACCACCCTCCGGTGCAAATAATTCCTCAAGGAATTGAACCTAGGCATTGGCTTAGGGGGAGCAATAAATGAAAATCATATACCTCCCCTATCGACATGAGGTTTCATGGATTGACACAAAGATATAAGATGGAGATGGATATTATGAATCTATTGAAGAAAAGTTTGAAAGAAAATATGCAAATGCGAAGATTTACGGAGCGATTTAAGGTTTGTTGTTGCATAAAGAAGGTTTTTACCAGCTTTATTGTTTGGTGAATTAAATATGAATTAGGGCATAATAGAAAGGATTATATACCTATCCCTTGTCAATTTCATTTCACTTTTATGCAATTGAAGTGATCAGTGTGAGCTAAAGCGAATTCTAGAGTCCAAAGGCAATCTAAGAAGCAAAGCATTCGAACCCTAATTTCGGCTGAGCAAGAAAAAGGTATTTATCATTATCCAAATAATTTATTTTTCAAAGCATTTAAATTCAATATGGCAACACCTACAGTGGTTAATGTGATTGGGAAACTCCAACCCAAGTTCAAAAAGTATCCCATGAAAGTGTTTGAGAATGACCCACTAGGAGCATTTTCAAGTATACCGTACAGATTTTTACCTATTGAGGATGTTAGGGCATATACTCACACAAAGATGGAAGAGTACAATCATGTGAAACTTATATACCTATAGAAAAAACATTTGACTAGAGATGATTTCAATATTTAGCTTGAATATGAAAACCTAGTAAAGAAGAAGTTGAATGTCTGGTAGTGGTTTCCATGTTTTACAAGTGATGACGAGATCAAGTATGTGACAATTGCACTAAGCAAAGTGTATTATACATTTCTATGGAATGATATTCCTAGATTTAAACAAAGAATTCATAAGGGAGGTTACTGGACTATGCGACATCGGGCCAATACTTGTATTGAAATCCGTGAAGAATAAGGATGTCATGGAGATGACAAGAGCTACATTTTATTAGAGGGCACTCACCGTAAATACCATAAGGAATTTGACTATAATGTATGTTGTTATGGTTATTGGCTACAAAATTTATTACACTAACAAAGAGAATTTTGTGTCTTCCACAATAATTCATGTGGCACATGAGATGGTAGAGAAAGGAAAAGACTATGACTTATGTGAGTTACTCTGGAAATAACTATTTGATAATCTGAAGTAGACTAAGGAAAAGAAACACCCATTCAAATTTGGTTCCCTAGTGGTTTGCTTTCTATTTTACTTTTTGAAGGAGCTTCCAGGAAGAAGCAATATTGTATGGAGTAAGAACATGTCGATATCCAATCAAATATTTGAATATCTATAGAACCTTGGAAATATGAAAGCATAAGATGAGGCACTTACTACTTTCTTTGCGGTATTTTAGAAAATAATGCAAGAACGGGAAAGGATCCCTAAGTCTATTGTAAAGAAATATAGAGATGATATTACATTTTTGGTTAAAACAGATGAATGTATCATTGAAGAAATGGAACCCAAAACTGTTTGGATACAATCACTTGGATATAAGGTTACTAAAACTGAAGTTGATGGCTATGTTGTTGTGTTATTAAACAGTCCTAAAGACACTACTCAGAAAAGACATGGTACTTATGAAGAAAAATCCTTTGAAGTACATGCGGAACTGAGAAAACCTAAGATAAAAAGAAATGTGGATAAAAAGGTACATAATTTTTTTAGGGACGAAGGTCTCTTAGATGAATAGATAAGAGTGTTAAGAGCAGATGCAGTAGGATAATCAAGCACAATAAGTGGGTCCCCCATACCTAGAAGATCTAGAAGAATAGCTTCCATTACTCTCTCTGGTACTCAACAACCATCTGGGTTAGTTTCTACCTCTAGTAGATCAAAGATCTAACAAAGACCAATGCTCTGGTTATGGAGTAACCCGAGGTTGAAGAGGTCACAAGACATGGAAAGAGAACAAAGACTACTCTGGCAGCTTTTACTATTGCTACATCAAAGAGAATAAAAGAGAAGGCTAGGAGAGAAAAAGACCTAAGGGTACAGTCTAAAGAAGAAGAAGTAGAAGAGGATGAGGATTCCTCTTTAATCTTGGAAAGAAAAGGCACAGTTTCAAAGATACAGAGGATAAATATTTTTGATACTTTGAAAGAAGAGGAAGTTAAAAAATAAAAAGAAGCCTTTTGGGTACATGTGCATAAGCAAGTGAAGAAAAAAAAGAAAAAAAAGTCATATACCATAGAAATGGGGAAGGAAAAGAAAAAGAAGAGCAAAAAGAAATATCTGGAAGGATAGTCAAGTCCAATGAAGTTGGACACACTATTTGAATTTATGTTACATCACGAAATGTTAGAAGCAAAGACTGCATCATATGGAATGGAGAATAGAGCCACAATAATAGAAGCAATTATTAAGTTCATTGTTACAATTGAGGCTGATACAGAGAACATTAGGAAGAGAGTTCTTGATGATGTATGGAAAGTCTTAATAGAAAGAAAAAGAGAAGCAAATGAAAGGGAAGAGAAGCTCAAAACTAATGTTGTGGAGAAAACCAATTTCTCCTTATCTAAAGCTGACAAGGCCACTCTAGCTCATGCACTTAATGAAGAATTTAGAACAAAGCAAAGGGTTACCCTTCTAATGGGAAGTGATCGGGAGTAGATTGACAAAATGGGGAAGGAGAAAGAAGATAAAGCTATTGATATAGCTTAGAAATATGGAATTATTCACATTGCCTCTAGCAGTAAGAACCGAGATTAAAAAATTGAAGACATAGGGGCTACTAATACAAAATAAATTCTTGATAATATCCCTCTGGATACAGATGAACCCATGCAAGAGTTTGTTGAAGATGAGGATGCTCTTAGGACCGAAAATGAAACTACGAAAGATGATACTTTTGTTCCTTCGATAACTCACGAAACTACGGATCAAGGCCACCCGAAGACTCTTGTTCCTCCAGTAGATAAAGAGCAGAACACCAGTGAAGGTGAGAAGCATGAAGAGTTAAGACATGAGGATGAAGTGAATCTAGAAGGAATGAATGATGATGAAAAGGAAGGTGAAGGAGACAAAAATGAAGATAAGAAACAAGGAAAGAAGGACAAGGATGAAGGAGATAAAGATAAAGATAAAGACAAAGTTTCTGGTGAGGAAGAAGAAAAGGTAGAAGAATAAGAAAAGTTTAATATTGGAAAGAATGAAGAAGCTAAGAAGTCTGAGGATTTACCCAAGCCCTTCAGTGAATCCTACTCTAAGAATCCTTTTGGCTTGTTGTCTAAACATCTCAAGGTCCATCCTATTATTTCTTCTCAGTTGTTGTAGTTGTTCATGGAGCAAGGTAGTGTTGATTTGGGTAAGATATCTCTAATACACAAATTGTAATTGTGTGATGTATTTGGTGCATCAACACAGAAAGAAATGATTGAAACACAATAAAAGAGCAATGAATTGATAGATGAGGCAATGAAAGCTTTGCAAGAGATCATCCCAGGTGCTAATGTTGACTCATCTCTGCCTATGGTGCAAAATTTCAAACTGCTATATTTGATTCCTTTAAGGAATACGCCCCTAGATTGAAAAGACAAATTGAAACAAAGGTTGAGGAAAGGATTACAAGTAAGAAGGTAATGAACATTACAGAGAAATGTGCATCTACACATACAAAGGTTGGATAATTCTTGAAGGAAGTGTTAGCTTGCGAGGAAGGAGCAAAGGCACTATTTTATGTTGCATGAAGTGGTCGGAGGCCACTCAAGGAATAAAATTTGAGATGGACTCAATTGAGTTTCAAATAGCTAATGCATAAAAGGCTTATGATTTGGCACTAGACAAAGACAATAAAACCTGGACTACTATACTGGATCTACATGACAGATTCTTCACTTTATAAAATCAGAAGGAAGATGTGATCAAGCAGCTGGCGAACTAAGGGACTTGGTAAAAATAGAGCACAAACCAATCTCAAGTGCCCTTGCCAGTACCGACAAAATTTCAAAGATAAACCTTACACTCGGTATTGTAGAAGAAGGAGAAGATACATTGATAGAGCTTGAGTCTCTGCACATAATGCTTACTGCAGCGAAGAAGAGTTGGGAAGAAGGAATTTTTTCTTGGAAAGACATTCTTCAAAAGCTTGAGGAGTCAACATTTTTAGGTTGACAATTTCTATCTTTATGCACATTTTCAGTTTGTATGTTTTTAGATTATATTGTACATATGCAGACATATTAGGAGATTTTGGTTAGCTTCCTAAGGGGGAGTCAGTTCAGTTTGTACACATGTGTGCGTGGGTTAGAACCCTTTTCCCTTGATGTCAAAGGGGGGGAGAAATATTGGAGAGATATTTTTGTTTTGGCACATATTGCCATTAATGACAAAGGGGGAAATTGTTGGGAGATTGATTGAAAGAATGAAGAAGGTTTTCATTAATGAGTTGTAATTGATGTCAACACCACATCTACACCTCATGATGAATGTAAATTAGTATAATGGATTTTTATATAAAATCCGTTTGCAGAGGTTTTTTGGCTAAGTGTTCATACCAATAGTTTTTGCACTCAATTCCCTATGTTATCTTAGTCCGTATTTGTTCACATTTTTAGATATGTCTATGCGGTTCTAATATGTTGTTCACAGATATCTCTAGCATCTTAATTCAGAGTTTCAATTATTTTAGTTAAGCGGTTTGAGATTTGCAAGTAATAGAAGTTTGACAAATATGTTTTTTACAGTTTTATGTGTACTAGACCTTACCTAACTAGTCTGCATTTCTCCATGGATTTGAGTTAGATGATGCAGTTTTGAGGGAAGATTTACAGATGTTATTACATTGTATATTTCAATTTGAATGACATTTTGTGGTTTGTATACCTCTTGGTGTTAATCAGAACTGGAGTTCTTTACCTTTTGGTTCTATGTTTGGTCGACTCAAGGTATGAGAATTATGGAGAAGGTCAAATACTTGATGCAAATGAAAAGAGGAGTAGTTATAGGTCCATGTCAACCTATATTTCTTATGTTTTGAGTGTGAAGGAATTTTGGTTTGAATTAGGTGTCGAAAAGGCATGTCTTGCATAATTTGGGGCTACATCTAATTAGGATGACCTAATTGATGTTTGTAGTAAATATTGATATATATACAAGGTTGATTTGTATTTGAAAAAGTGAGACAAGAGCATGAAATGATCTGAATTCCAACAATGATGTGAATATTATAAAATTGTGCAAATAGGATGAGTATTGAGTGATTGATGTGTGAAGACATAGTAGAGCAAAGTCTGGTAATCTGAGTTGATTGCAATATATGTAATGAGATTCAAAGGAACTGAATTTAGCATAATCCCGATGCATTTTATCTCAGTTCAAACTCTGGTTGTGAATCCACTTCTCTTGTATCTTTTCTTTTTATGTGAATAGTGAGTTCACTTGGACAGTGAGTTCTCCTGGCAGTGAGACTTTTTGTAATATCTTATAATTGTTTATAACATATTATGAGTTAATCCTCACCGTGGTTTTTCCCTTTTTGGATTTTCCACTTAGAAATCTGGGTGTTCATGTGTTGTGTATGTTATGGGTTATTTATGCTTACATTTCTTATGATTATTAAATATGCTTTGGAAATTAGATGGCTGATAATTGGATGGTTTAGCAGAATAATCATTTACCCCCCCTCTCAGTATTTTATGTGTTCAACACCTTCTTATAATTAGAAAAAAAAAAGAATGTGAAAGCAAATAAATGAAACAAATTATTTGTTAATTATGCAATTCCTTCTTTTTATCATTTTAATTAAAATACCACTTTCATAATTTAAACTAAAATACAAGTCTTTGTTGATTTTTATTACAATGCTAATAAAATAATGTTCTTGTTTTCTATTTGATTCTTGTTGTTTAGTTTTCATCAAAGTGGTTGTTACTTTTTTTAAAGGTGAAAGGAAATCTAGGTTTTCTAGAAAATAATTTTCGAATAATAAAATTATTTGCTCACTTTGAGGTATAAGGTTGTGCTTGTAGATCTAATTGTCATATGGAAGTGATCTTTGCACCTGTGAAAGTGAACTTTACATGTGGATCTAAACTTCACCTACAAAAATAATCTAACAATTTTTGATAACTTAGAAGTGTTCGCCTTGATCCAATATTATTTTGTTTGAAGTGGGGTGGGATATGTGTTCTTAAACTTAACTCATATTTATTGTGCATGAGTCATTAATGGCAGACACACTTGCAATTCATGTTGATCAAATAAAGTCAACTATTGTTATTTACGATACAACAATAAAGACAATGATGGAGAATTAGGTGTGCTACTCCCTTCATAAGGAAGGAATACCCTATGGAGGATGGGAATGTTTGGTTGTGGAGTAGTGATACTAGTATTGATGTTTATGGTTGTATGTGGGGTGTTGATTTATGTGTGTATGGTATTAAGGTCTTAGTGAGTGTTTTTAAGGAATATATTGATATGTAGAGCTTGTATCTCAAATATGGCTTATAGATGTACTAATTAAATGGCCAATTATTGATCATTTTTTATTATTTTTTTTGCTTTTATATCTCAATGGCAATATAATTTGGGAGAATTTATTTGATTTTCCTCAAATTATTTTCAGCTCACTGTTCTTGCATCCCTAGACATGTAGGCTTCGAATGTCACTATTGACCAAAGGGAGAAAGAATGACAAAAACTCACTTTGATACCTATGATTGGATGTTTTTATTTCTTTGTAGTTTTAGCGCTTTTTTGAGCATGTGCATGTTCACTTGTTGAAATTTTAACTTCATTTGAAGAGTTGTAATGGTTGTTGTTTAACTAAATTTAGAATCTCTTGGTAAAATACAAAGGACCAAGTTGTGATTTTTATTTTGTTGGGGTTTTATTACATATTGATTTCTTACAAATGACTAATTCAAATGTTAAAAATAATAATTCTAAGAAAATAATGAAGCTAATCTATATATTTTTTGTGTTTTATATGTTTTTAATATGTAAATTAATTGACTCTATCTAATATTTTATCTTTTATGTTTTGAAATAACGTGTATGCGTGAATTAAAATCAGCAGAGTATTTTTTCCTTTTATATGATAATTTTCGATTATACAAAAGAATGTGAAAGAAAATAAATGAAACCGATTATTGGTTAATGACTTAATTCCTTCCTTTTATCACTTTTTCAATAAAAATGCCACTCTCACAAATTAAACAAAAATACTTCATTTGTTACAATGCTAATAAAAGAATGTGAAATTATTTTATATTTAATTCTTGTTGGTTAGTTTTCATTAAATTGGTTGTCACTTATTTAAAAAATGAAAGGAAACTCTCAAAAATAAAAAAATTGTCTCCACATGACACTAAGAGAAAGATATACGAAAAAGTATTCAAAATTCATAATATAAAAGAATAGACAAGCATACCATTAAGATGACACAAGATGTACCTTGGGAAAGATATCACAAAGGAAAAACCTAACCTCCAAAAGCACTCACACACTCAATGTATTATCTCTTGAATGAATATTATGATATACTTGCAAAGCATCCATGTTAAGCTTCTAAAATATTAAGCTCCCTAATTGCACTCCATGCGATTAATCAAATGAGAATTATGTAATCACACATCTCAATCCATGCTTCCTCTACTCATATATACAACTTACAAGAGATGCTCAATCAACCTTAGCCAACAAGATAGTTCAGTTATGATAGTCAACCTCAACTACTCCTATGCTTATTTTTTATAAAAACAAACTTGCACAAAACTACCAAGTGTTATTACATAGACCACAAGATTATATAACCATGCTCCCTCATTTACTTTTTGGTACTAGTTTTTCAAATGTGCAACCTACATTAAATATATATCCCAAACTAGCCCCAAGAATGTCTAACCCAATTAATGCACACATCCCTAGATTTCCCAGGTGTACCATTAATAAAATATTAAGTTTTATATTATAATAATTATATAAGGTATATAACATATTTTTCCAACATTCTCCCACTTGTCATATATATTGCATAAGGGGGAAAAGGTAAACTCAAACATTAAGGGAATAATCCCTATAGCCAACATGTACCATCAAGGCATATAAGTGTTCCATGTGCTCCATCAAGATACTTGCAACAATAACCAAAGTGACCAGAATCTTGAACAACATTCATTTATTCCTCCATCATGCCAATGCACAAAATATAAGATCTAATCTAAAGATATGTTCCACTAACTATAATGTAGAAATATGATTCCTTCATCAACTCTATATTCCAAACATAAACACAAAATCCCATGGTAATAAATAGGCTTGAGTAGCTACCAAGAATTAATCACTCGAATTCGAATAACAACCACAACTAATTTCGAACACTATAAGGGGTCAAAAGTAATTAAAACATTAAGGGAAAGATCCCTATAGCCAACATGTACCACCAATACTTCTAAGCACTCCATATTCTCCATCAAGATAAATATACAAATAACCAAGGTGACCACCATCTCAGATAAGAATCATCTCATCCCCCATCTTGCCAATGCACAAAAAAAAAGATCTTATCCAAATAGATGTCATACTAAGAGTCACATAGAAGCATGAATCCTTCCTCAACTATATATCCAAATACAAACACTAAATCCATTAGTAACAAATAATTCTAAGTAGCTACCAAGAATTAATCACCATACCTAGAATAACAACCTCAACTAGTTGCTACACACATCCAACTAACCATGCCTCAAAACCAAGGCATACTCATCATAACAAGTAGAATTTATACCGCCAATAAACCAATACAAATATCGATAATAAGTCCTTATATACACTATCATGTATAAATAAATCCTTCAAGGTAACAAAAAATAAATAGACAATAAAAAACCTCAAGGCCTTCAATATTGCAAGATAATGAGAATATCCAACAAAGGACACATATAAAAAATAGAAATCCCACTACATGGGTAATTTCAAATATGAAATCAATCAAATCATCCAAAATTCCACCAATAACACTCATATAAAAGGTGTAGCCAATGTCATCAATATCATGTAATACCAAGGAACATTCGTAATGATATGCAAAACCAGCAAAGTAAACCTCTACAACATAAATATCTCACCTCTATTCATCAGAGCCCTCTCAAGTTCTGCACATTTAACAAATGAAAGAGATTAAATAGCCTCCATGTTGTCACCCAAAAGTAAATAATAAAGTACAATAATAACAGATGACTATAATAGCCCCACACAAACCTTAACTCCAAAGTCATGTGAACATGAACCTCCAAGAAGAAACACAATACTAAAGTGAGGATTTGTAAATAAAACCATGTAGGATGTCCTTATACCAACACCTTTAAGTTCTCAAGGTTTGACAAGTAAGATCTCCTTAACAAAACCCCAAATAGAAAATCTTTATCAATATACAACTACTTAACTAAAAAATCAATCATAGAGTGTGAATCAATAGATCAACTAGGATGTAATTGAAGTAAGATAAAATCAAAAGAAATATTCTTAAAATTAAATGAATAATCCCAAAACCATCCTCTACACTAATTGAATTTATCTTCATAACGAGCTTGTCTTGTTAAGTGTGATGTCAAAATTACACACCCTTATAATTTTGCATTACATTTTGTATCGATTTAGTGTCCATATCCCCTAGTGTGTTTTTAGGTCCATTCAAACCTTGTCTTAGCCTTTTTCTACTTATAGTGTGAAGGCCTTGTCTCTTGTGATCCTTTTTATCAAAATTGGTTTTACCTATGTCTTAGTCATGTAATTTCCTAATGTTTGGCTCTTTTTAGAGTTGGAACTGTGCAGTCGTTAGTGTGATGTGCTAAAGTCCAATGATATTTCATGATTTAGTGGTCATTTTGGAGTATTTTTTCACTTGCTACCTACCTAAGTTTGTGGTAATTTCTCTAGAGAAAATTTGAATGGTTTCCTAGCTCCCTTATCTCCCTCTATTCATCCCATTTTTTAATTTGTGTCTCATTTTATTACAATATGTCACTCTTTCTATCAACTTTGGGTCTCTACATCACAATTACCAATATTTTAAAGCTTTAAATACTAGAATTTGTAGTCTACATGTGAGCTTTACAACTTTGTACTACACTCTTAGGAAGTTGAGACTCAACCACTTTAATTCAAACCAAGAACAATAAAGAAACCAAAGACTAAAACCAAAGTCATTCAAATAATTCCTGAACCAAAATTGAAGATTACTTACCTAATTCCCAATCTAACTTGACTTTTATTAATGAACTAGAGTGTGAGTGTGTGTATGCTCAATTAGGCTCATTAAAGGTTACTAGACCAAGTTCTTCTCTTGAGTGATACTCCCCCTCTCTTACCTAAGGTTGGACTCCTTCCTGTATCCCAATTAGTGCATCACAAAGGTAGTTAGCCATTCACATTAAATTCATTTTCATCATAAACCATTTGCATCATCAAAGCATAAAGTATTCACATTGCAATACATATTCATTCATCACATTTTCCATCATAATAAAACATAATCATTGCTTCAAAAACAATAACATATTAATGCATAGTTTAGTATTTCATCCACCTATTAAACATATTAAGGTCACAATTACATTTATCATCATATTTACTCACAAAGGTAAAATTAACTTGGTAACTAAGAAACGAGGTGTAACAACATGTGAGCTCTACAACTTTCTATTACACTCTTAAGAAGTTCAACATTATTCTTTAACCTTTTTTTTGCATCCTTTAGATCCAATTAGATTATGGGATGATTTGTATTGTTTACTTTGATCCAAATTTTCATTTATTTTCTATTATCATAGTAGAATCCTTTTGTAGCGCCCTTGGCACCTTGGGTTCTCATCTCCTTATTGTCATCACACTCGTTTACATTCTATTTTACACAATTTGTATTATCACTACTCTTTCAATTCTTATACACACTTTGAATAGGAGCACACTACACTCTATTTCATTGTTTATAAATCTTGGTTTCTCATGGATATTGAAAAATCAAAGCAAGTGCTTGAAAATTCATAACAAGCTTCTTTTTAGCCCCAAAAAATTACCTTTTTCCAACTTGCGGGTCTTTAAGGTAAGCTCTTTTCACAAAATTGGGGTTTTTTGTTTATTTCTCCTACTCTTTGTTATTTATTTTCATTTAGTTATTTATTTAAATCATTTTTTATTAGTTTTTATCATATCTCATAATATTACTAGAGATTGAAGTGATTTTTTTTTGTGAGTTGATTTGTAAAATTCATTAAAATGACAATGCATCTCATTAGCATCTATGCATCATGTAAGCATCTAGACAAGAAATCTCTAATGTCCAGCTAAAAACTCCTTTAAATTTACTATTTCTTGTTCTAATATTAATTTTCTAAAATTTTATCTCAAATAACAATAAAGAATACTTTCTTATTTCTAAAATTTTATCTTGATTTGCAATAACACAATATTTTTTATTTCAATTCTATTTCTTTAGCTAAGGTAATTTTATTTTCATAGTTTAAAGTGTATTCTTATGTTAGTCTAAACATAATATCTTTAAAACAATATCAAAACACTTCAAACATTAGATTAACTAGGAGTAATATTGGAAGAATCACATAATTTGGAAAGCATGCACACTTTCTAAGTTAGGTTGCATTTTTCTTTTGTTACATTTCCTTAAACTCGCCACTCTTAAACATCTTATTTTCTTAAAAAATTAAAAATTAAAAATTAAAAAACCTCTAAAAATACAAAAATAACTCATACTCTTGATTATGTGTTGCAAGGCCTTCCGTTTTATGAACTTCATAACCCAATAACTTTACTCTAAATAATGTTTTTCAAAGGTGTCTAATAAATGTACACGTGTCTCATTCAAGAACTCAAATAAGTCCCATATAATTTTTTGACTTTTCTTTCAACCTAAACAACATGAGTTTACCATAGTTACTAACATTTCCTCCTACAAATTTTCATGTCAAGGTGCATACATTAGACACACATCTCATTGAATTTCAAGAAGAAAGCAATTGTGATGATGCTATGTGAGATAATTATTGACTTATTCTATAGTTCATAAGGAAATAAGTATACACTGATATGGAAGCCATGGATTTATTACATGTTATAGCCCTAATTATCAACAATAATTTCTTCATTATAGGTTATACAAGAGAAAAATCATGATTCATACTCTCACATCATGAATAACCAATCAACATGTTTATGCCTATTTCAAGTGTACACATGGCCACTTGTACTGATGTTTCTACCTCTAT
The DNA here is from genome assembly GCA_007115665.2 of Sequoiadendron giganteum. Taxonomy (NCBI): domain Eukaryota; kingdom Viridiplantae; phylum Streptophyta; class Pinopsida; order Cupressales; family Cupressaceae; genus Sequoiadendron; species Sequoiadendron giganteum. The sequence goes on along the minus strand of CM021101.1, from coordinate 463,564,792 downwards.
GATGTTGGCTTCTAATTCAATTTAATTTGCACCCTCCCAACAACAACAAGCCACAATTATTCTCTCATTGGCTATCCTGCTTGCTTGCTCGCGCCTTTCTTTGTTTGCTACCTATCTTTGTCAGTTGCTTCTCCCAGTCTCCCCAATTTCTACATAATACTTCCAATTATCACCAATTTAGTAACAAAATTTAAATACGAGTGTGTAGATTCTCGGCCTCTAGGGATCCAAGAAACATTCTACTCATAGCTTTTTTTTTGGACTCGTGCTACCTGTTACTCTCTCTTTACTTCACTTGAGAAGCCTCCCTTTGAAAACGATGTGTCCAACCAAAAAACTACCTTATCCCAATTGCTAAAGCCACAATCCAAAACAAAATATAACTAGCACTTTCACCAAAAGGAGGTGCAATGATTACGTTGATCGCTATTTATATTTGTGTCAGTGAAATTGAAATACATGTTTTGAGTTATGTTTTTGATTGATTAAGCAGGGAAAAGGCCCTAACCCAAACAAATTAGTACAACATTATAAAGAACAACAACTAGTCAAAATAGGAACAAGAGGAAGCCAACCAGAAAAGCTTCCCCAACCCCTCCACCAAAAAGCTTAACCAATTCCCTTAGGATCAAACATTTCAGCCCTATTAGAGATATCAAAAAAATACATATTGTCCATATTCAGATCCCACCACTTAAACCTATTATAACTATTAATACTTAAAGTAATGTCCATGCATAAACTAGAACTACTAACATAGTTATAACAAAAAGTATGATAGTCCAGGCACCAAAGGCCAAACTCAATAATAGAACCACCAGAATAAACCATAGAAGTAGAGAGAAAAAAATAAAAACAGTGACCAAGGATTAAGCATCCTTGATCAGATTATAGGCCTTCGACCATGTCTTCCACTTTCTCTTTAGGCTCCATCTTGCCCGCTAAATCAACAATCTCATCCATCGACTTTTTCTTTTGTTGCTTCTTGATCTTATTAAAATAATATTTATTATTTATTATTAATGCTCAATAATGTATTTTAATGTAAATAGTTGGTAAGATCGTTTCCATGATCTTCTCTTCAATTTCCTTTTGGAAATTTGCTAATTTTGTAATCTTTGTAATTCTTTATAAGCGTATTCTCATATTGTTAATAACATTCGATTTTTACCAATTACTTATCGTAATATGGTATTAGAGCCTGATCGATTGGAGGGAAAGTTATTTTTTAAATCTTTGAAAGAATTTTCATTTTTTTATGGATGTGATTTTTTGAAGTTAGGCACGACTTCATTTCTGATCGAAATCGCATCTAAGTGCTTTGCCCTGATCTAGAATAATATTTTCATGGTTTGTTCTCTCCTATGCATCATTCTTACCTCTCAGATTCACGTTTCTCTAAGTCACAAAATTGTGGCTCGTCTTCTTCTGCCCAATTCACTTTTTTCGAAGGATTTTTTAGCGTATTTTCAAAGACGAGATTTTTTGAAACAAAACCCTTTCTAAGCACACGATTTCAAGACACGTTTTTGAAGGTTTTTCTTTTGTCTGTGATGCGTGACCTGCTTCGAAGGATTTTTAGATAAAATTTTGACATTTTTTGTTGTGTGCGACACGTTTTTCCTGCATGACAACCAACATCCTCCATTTTTTTGCCTGCATGCGACCTTCTCTTGCCCTTGCAATTTGTTTCTAGTGCCTTTCTTGCCTACATTTTTTTTCAAAATCATGGGTCATTTTATTTTAACAAATCTTGCCCTGACTCAAGACCATAGCCATAATAGCCTTTTTCATCACTACATCCACCACCCTGCAAAGACTCCACAACTTTTTCATGAGTCTGGATTATGCTATCCTTATCATCCTCTTGCATCATCTTTTCCAGCCATTCCAATCTCTCTTCCATCCTTTTATTTTTGACATTATCATCTCCATCAATCTTCTCTTCCTCGTGATGTTTTATTTCCATCACCTCTTGATCATTAATTGCATTAAAATTTTCCTCCATCCCATCATTGTCCTCTTCATCCTCATGAGTCTCTTCTTGTTGTGACTCCCCTTCTGCTTCCTCATTTTCAGAACCTTCCTCCTCTTTTGACTCAGAATATTCCTCCTCAATAGATTCTCCCCCAAACTATCTAGAATTTCCTCCGTAGAGGAATCCCCGTCATCCTTCACCCTCTTTTTTCCTTTGCTATCTTGCGAACTAGAAGCACATTTTTCCTCTAAACCTTTAGAATTTTTGCTACTGCCAGACCCTTTAGAAGTAGCCATCGCAAGCCTAGTAGACCTTCTACCAACTGATGTTGAACACTCAGGGTTCTCGTTATCATTTGGGATAGTAATAGTGTTGGCTTCCTCCACCAATTCACTGATTAGCAGCTTCCTTTTTTTATTCTCAACACAGTCGATAGAGGCAACACTCCTTTTTTCAAGAGTGACTTTTAGGAGATCAGACCATAAAGGATCCTTAGGGTTAGGTGACTTTTTAATGGGGTTTTTAATAGGGGTGTGAGGTCGACTCTCAATGAGTTCAATTTTCACTAAACTCTTAGGGGTAGGATTTTCAATCAGTTGGAGGGGAATTTTTCGTTGAGGAGATGTAGCCAACACATATTTGCAAATGGCTCTAATTAAGCCTTGTTGCAACAACGAATTTTCCCCATTGGTAAGGCTCTGACTCAAGGAAGAGAACAGGAAGAAAGGAAGATTTATATTTTTGATATGACGAATATGGTTAAGGATAGGGGAGTGGTAACCATACACAAACTGGAAACAACCCTCCAAGGTAAAATACTTCATAACAAAGAAACAAACATCGTGGGACAGGGGAGGGAGTAAAACCCTAGAATAGTCATTCTGGAATCACTCAGCCTTCTCCTTATCCTCAAAAAATTTCACAATATAGTCTTGGTAGTTTTTGTTGCTTACCTTTGCCACCTTCTTTCATTCATAGGCTAGTCTTGTCTCCTTTGCAATGAGCTTCCCATCCACTTTGAAATGAAGGCCACCCATTTCCACTTCTCCGTCCTTCCAGGCATTGGCAAACTTGTAGCTCAGCTTCTCATTATACCCTTCCATGGCTGCAAAGTAAGGAGTGAAACCAACTCTCTCAAACAAACCCCAGAGCTCCGTTTTTTTTTGCAGTGAATCATATTTTCTTGGTTTTGTCCGCTTCCTTGGGCCACCCATGATGGTATCTTCACAGAGGTTATTTTTGAGAGGAGGAGAAACTCTTTACTGTTCCCTTCTTCATTCTCAACAATGGCAACCAACAATTCAAAAAACTCTGTATTAATGGTGACCCTGTGGTTTTTCATTTGAGGAGATGGTGGCTCTAAACTATTAGCTGAAAACTTGAAACAACGTCGGTTATCACCTTTATGAATCCCATCATAATTAAATTTGACATCTTTGCCACCTTTCCTGGCGATAATTAAATTTATTTTATTGCCAACCTTACCATCGTCACTAGCACATGTCAATCTATCTTTTCCAAAATCATCCTTTGGATTTTTATCATTGGGAAGAGCGTTCATAATTTCTCCATTTAAATATTTCCTTTCAATATGAGATCCATGCCAAATAGGTTGTCCTTTCCATTTCATACCTATCATTACTTTGGGATTTGGTGTACCTTTTTCCTCGTGCCACTCCATCCAACCTGTTAGCAAGCCTGAGTGCCACCTAGAAACCCCAATGACAGCTGGACCCCTAAGGCCGCCACCCTTTTTAATTATAGCTACTCCAACCATCATTAATCTAAGCACCGGATTTGTCCTTAATTCTTAATCTATCTTGGGCCAACACTTCTTTTATTTTTTTGGACAAATTGGAGAAGTCCCATAATTTTAAAGCTTCGTGTCTCACACCTAAGTTAGCCAAAGCATCCACAACCCTATTTCCCTCCCTAAGTGTATGATGAATTCTATATTGTTGGAAGAACTATAACATGTTTTAATAGCCATCCAAAATATCCTTTATTTCCTAGGGAGCTTCAACATTGTTGTTAAGATAGTCGATAATAAGTTTGGAGTCCCCATTAATGATCACTTTTTTGTACCTATTATCTCTAACGTAACCAATTCCAACCCAAGCCGCATACGCTTCAACAAAATTGTTTTTTGTTGTTCCTAGAACTTTGTTGTATCCCACCTCATAGATTTCACTTCCATCTCTAACCACTCCTCTAGCTCCAACTACTCCTGGATTCCCTTTTGAGAAGCCATCAAAATTACATTTCACCCATCCAGGATTAGGAGGAATCCAAACAATACTTCTTTGTATAATCCGTTTTGCCCAATTCACGTTTTTTAGGTCCTGGGAAATTCCCCACTACTGTTTTATTCTTAACTCCTAATAATTAGGCCCTTTCTTAGCCTAGGTATACTTACAACTTTCAACATTTTCTTGAATCTATCTCCTTATACTCATACATAACTCCTTACTACTTTTAGTTGTATCCCTAAAAACCCTATTGTTTCTCTCTTTCCATTGGCCCCAAACCAAAAATGAGGGAACTTATCCCCATAAATCAAGAATTATATTATGGAAGTAGGGGCTAAAGCTCCATCCATCCACAAACATTTTAACAGAGACAGGGAAGACTCAATCTATCTTAAGAGTCTTAAGACAAAAAGTTTAGAACTCTTGAGCGTAAGGGCATTGAAAGAAAAAATGCATGATACTTTCTTCATCTTTATTGTAGAGATAACACCTATTAACTAAGTACTAACCCATTTTCTCAAGATTATCCATAGTCAGAATTTTCCCATGTATAACTGTCCACCAAAAATAGTTAATTTTTGGGATTAACTTTTTTCTCCACACTTTGGTCCAGTTAAATTCCCCTCGATTGATAGGTTGATGATCCATAGTCTCATAGGTTGACTTGACAGAGAATCTTCCTATAGCAGTTTTGGTCCAAATCCATTCATCCATCCTATTTCTTGAGAAAAGGTTTGGGCTTCCAATCTAATTCTTCAGTAAGTCCAATGCAACATCCCAATTTAGTTGTCTTCCCCCCCTAGGAACAACAGTATTCAGATACTCTTTAAAGTCAATCCATCTGGGTCTCAGGTTTTCCCAGTCTAAGTAGTTAGAGAAATTTTTACTAATACTTCTTTTTAGTCTAATTTTGATTTGTTGCAGGTCTTCGATAGCTAATAAAGGGGCATTGATAGACCAAACATCCTCCTAGAAATCAGTAGTCAACCCATTTCCAACCCTAAATTTTGCTCCTTTATGTAGGATTCCTCTGATTTTTAACGGATTGTTCCAAAAGACAGTTCCTTCTTCCTAAGAAAATAGCTAGCTTCTTTATTGTTTAAGTAATTGGCCCTAATAATCTATACACAATATTTTTCCCCTTCCAAGAGAAACCACCCCATTTTAGCCAACAATGCTTTATTGAACTTTTTTAATTTGCAAATCCCCAGTTCTCCTTCCCTCTTTGGGGTACACATAGTTTCCCACCCAATGAGAGCCAAGGATATTGAATATAGAAAGGTAATAAATAGGTATATTATGAAGAGAAGCCTTTGAAAGTTGAATCTTACCAACAAAACTCAACAGTTTGCCCTTCTAGCCGGCCAGTTTCTTTTGAATTTTCTCCACAATATAATTCCAATAGTTGTTGTTAGGCTTTCAATAAATTAGAGGTAGCCCTAAGTAAGTAGCAAGAAAATACACCTCTTGACATCCAAGGATATTTTTCACTTTGTCTTTTACATCTTGACTAGTATTAAAAAAGTAGATTTTTCTTTTTTGATAATTTATGAATTGGCCCGAGATTTTAGCATATTGATCGAGAATAGTTTTTCATTGTTTTTCTTCAACAATAGAAGCTTCCCCTATAAGAATAGTATCATCAAAAAATTGTTTATGTGAGGTAGGGGGTAAATAAGAAGCAACACATAAGCCCTTTAAGGTTTTATTAGCCAACTTTTTATGTATGTTGCACCCTAAAGCTTCAACCACAATGACAAACAAGTAGGGAGATAATGGGCAACAGCTACCCAACCCAGGAATGCACCCAACATGGATGCATGGGCATGGATGCTTTCTGCCTCATTTCTATCGCCGTCCGTAAAAACGTACAAATTCTATAAATTTTGCCTTCCGTATTTAGTGATAACTACACAGTTGTACACCCATTTTTATTAATGGCAATTTGACGCTGCATACTTTCCCTTTGTTTAGTGCCTTGTGATTTCTTTTTATCTTCTTTACATTTCATACCTTTTAATATTTAATTTGATTGATTAATAAATGAAGATTTAATTAATGTTATTTTTTTTAATAATGTTTTGAATTTTATTTTATATATATATATATAATATATATACATATATTATAATAGTATTATATAATAAAATTTGAGAGGGAAAATATTAATTTAAGAAATTTAGAACATAATTGTAAAAAATGTAGAAAATATGATCACATTTATATTTTTAAAAAATAGCATTTCTATTTTTAAAAAATTAAATGAATTTATTATATGTTATATTTATATAATGTGAAATTATATTTTTAAAATGATATATATATATATATATTATAATAAAATTTGAGAGGAAAAATATCAATTTAAGAAATTTAAAACATAATTGTTAAAAAAGATGGAAAAGATGATCACATTTATATTTAAAAAATTTAAATGTATTCATTAAATGTTATAATTATATAATGTCAAATTATTATTTTTAATATTTTATATAATGTAAATTATATTTTTAAAATATTATTATTATATTATTATATTATTATATTACAAATTATTATATAAATATAGTGCAATACATAATTACTAATAATACTTGGATAATACATATAGTAATTAAATATAATTACTATATGTATTATCCAAGTATTATATAGTATTACTATATTTATATAATAATTTGTAATATAATAATATAATAATATAATAATAATATTTTAAAAATATAATTTACATTATATAAAATATTAAAAATAATAATTTGACATTATATAATTATAACATTTAATGAATACATTTAAATTTTTTAAATATAAATGTGATCATATTTTCCATCTTTTTTAACAATTATGTTTTAAATTTCTTAAATTGATATTTTCCCTCTCAAATTTTATTATTATATATATATATATATCATTTTAAAAATATAAGTTGACATTATATAAATATAACATATAATAAATTCATTTAATTTTTTAAAAATAGAAATGCTATTTTAAAAAAAATATAAATGTGATCATATTTTCTATATTTTTAACAATTATGTTTTAAATTTCTTAAATTAATATTTTCCCTCTCAAATTTTATTATATAATATTATATATAATACTATTATAATATATATATATATATATATATATATATATTTCTTTTTTAATATATATATATAAAATAAAATTCAAAACATTATTAAAAAAAAAACTATTATAATAAAAAAAATAACATTAATTAAATCTTCATTAATTAATCAATCAAATTAAATATTAAAAGGTATGAAATTTAAAGAAGATAAAAAGAAATCACAAGGCACTAAACAAAGGGAAAGTATGTAGCATCAAATTGCCATTAATAAAAATGGGTGTACAACTGTGCAGTTATCACTAAATATAGAAGGCATAATTTACATAATTTGTACGTTTTTACGGACGGCGATAGAAATGAGGCAGAAAGCATCCATGCCCATGCATCCATGTTGGGTGCATTCCTGAGGCTGGGTAGCCATTGCCGAGATAATGGGTTCCCCTGTCTCAACCCCCTTCCTAAAGAGAAAAAACCGTGAGGAACCCCATTCACCAAGACTGAGTACTTCGAGGTAGTAACACAGGCTCTGATCAAACTTAGGAATTTACCATTGAAGCCAATTTTTTTAAGAACAACGAAGAGGAAGTTCCAAGGGACCCGATCATACGCTTTAGAGATATCTAATTTCAAAACCATACCTTGTTTCTTACTATGGTCCATAGAATGCAACACCTCATGGGTATAGATTGTTGCATCCAATATTTGTCTTCCTTGAACAAATCCCTTATGATTAACAACAATCATTTTATTCAATACTGATTTCAACCTGTTTACCATGATTTTAGAGCAAATCTTATAAGTAGTATTACACAAACTTATTGGTTTGTAGTCATTCACAGAAGCAACATCAATAGAATTGGGAATTAAGGCTATGAAGGTAGCGTTCATATGATTTAGGAGCCTTCCCGATCTAAAGAAATCCCTCACCACATTAAAAATATCTGGAGAGACAATGTCCCAATAAACCTGGAAGAAGCTTGGGGGGAATCCATCGGGGCCTGGTGATTTAAAAGCACCAAAAGAGAAGACAACCTCCTTCAATTACTTCATAGAAACAACCTTGGATAAATCATTTAAATCCTGATCCATGATCACCTTGGGAATGACCATCAGAAATTCATCCATTTCAAAGTTATCAACTTCAGGCAAATTTGGAAAATTTGAGAAGGAAACAACCTCCCTAGCAATGTCTTCTTCACTCTCGAGCCTTGTCCCATTAGAGGTGGTTAGAAATCTGATCCTATTTCTCCCTCTATGATTTAAGGTAGATTGGTGAAAAAACTTAGTGTTTCGATCTCCTTCTCTTAACCATTGGACTTAAGATTTTTGTTTCCAAAAAATTTATTCTTTTTTGTTTATTTTATACCATTGCGCTCTTAGCTCCCTCTCTTTGGTACAAATCTCCTCATCAATAATTCCAACTTCCATAAGGTCTTGAATCTCCTTAATTTTCAAGTTTAAGTCCTTAATGGTAAATATATTCCCAAACGTGTACTTTTTCCATCCCTTTACCTTTTCTTTGATCCTTTTCAATTTTTGAACTTTAGTCTAAACATTCAGGTGCCATCTCAAGGTAAATTACACCACTCCTCAATTAAAGATCTGAAGTTAGGATGAAGAAACCACATTATTTTGTATCTGAAGGTATAAGGCCTCTTAGTCATTTTATCCTCCCATTCCAAAAGGAGAGCACTATGATCAGACCCTGTTCTTGGAGAAGTAGTAAGGGAGAGATTTTGTAATACATTCTAGTTGGAGGAGATTAAAAACCCGTCTAGTTTAACTTGTATCAAGTGATTACCCTATCTTCTATTGGACCAAGTAAAGAGAGATCCAATTAGAGGGATATCCATTAAACCCACTGAGTTAAGGAACCCCGAAAGATCCATCATGCTATCAAAGAAATCAGTTAAGCCTCCACTTTTTTCTAATGGGTATAATGGGGAGTTGAAATCTCCTCCCATAATCCATAGCTCATCTTTACTATTAGTAATAATTCCTTCCGACATATTCCAAAGATCAAGCCTGTCTAATCTTGAATTGGGGCCAAAAATATTGACTATATTCCAATTGATCGAGGTATCCCTATCTTCCAGACTAGTTAAGAAACTATTTTTGTTTTTCACCTTCAATATTCTGGTAAACCTAGAAGAGTTCAAGCATGTAGAAATCCCTCCTGATGCACTCTCTGCATCACTAACTTCATAATCTGCTCCAGGCCAAAGCCATTTTAACACTTTCTCAAAGCTCTCCTTTTTCATTTTCCGTTTCCTGGATCAATAAGATATATGGTTTTACACTAGCTAAACAAGCTTTTAGCACATGCTTTTTATAGGAACCATTAAGTCCCCTAATATTCCAAGATATAATACGCATTAGGGTAAGTGCACCAAGATGGTTCCCAAAAAGGGGACTTAAGTGGCCACTTTTTTTTTTTTCTTTTGAAATTAGGAAATATTGACCTTGGACATAAAATTGAGGATAGTTACACTCAAAATTTTGAGATGGAAAAAAAACAAGGATTGAAGTGCTCTGAGTCTACTTTCTAAACTACTAATTTATTTTTAAAATGGTTGAGATTAAGGGGTTCAAAAGAGAGATGTACACAAATTGGTGATGTTTTTATCAGAAAAACATAACATAACAACTCTTGTACGACCCTCGTACGGTGAATTTTTGTTTAGAATTTTTTAAATCGCAATGGTTAGAAGTTAGTTAATAGTATGTAGTTGATGCATGATTTTTCTAATAATTTTTTTATGAATATTTGATTTTTTACTAATTTTCAAAGTGGACACTTCTTGAAAAACATAATTTTGGTCGTGCCACCCCTACAAATTTTGGAAACTAATTGAATTTTATTTTATTATTATTTTTTTTAAATCTGTAGGATGGAGTTTAGTTTCTAAAAATGTAATTTATTTAAAAATTTGATGAACGGTTAGTTTATAACGAAAAAAAAACCAAACATTGCTTTTTGGAAAAAAAGAGACATACAAACAAAATAAATTATGGATGAAAGGCTTAAAATTGTCATAAAGTGAAAAAAATTACATCGTTGGATAGCTAAGAGAGAACCCAACATTACCCATGTGTTCGATTTTTTCGATATTGAACCACATGCAATCTTGACGGTGAGCACAAACTCGATTATGTGAAATATGGTAGATTTTGTAAAAACACGTCTCTAGTCGTTGGGAATGCCCTCCAAGCCTTTGGGTTGGTTTTTTGCTTCTGCGGGAAACATGTCAACTAAGAAATAATGCGAGCGTGTTATAATGTGCTCGTGTTATGTCCTCCTTTATGTTAAATGTCAGTCTATTGAATGTATGCTGATATATTTGTATGTACATGTATGCTTGCATGTCATGTATGTATGTATGCCTGTATGTATCAATGCATGTATATTGTATGTATGCCTATATGTATGTACGATTGTATCTACACATTTATGTATGTATGCTTCTATGGATGTAGGATTGTATGTAAATATGTATTATGCTTGTGTGTATGTAAGTATGTATTTATTTACGTATGTCTTTAGAGGGAGAGAGAATTTAGAGAGAGAGAGTCTGGAGAGAGGGAGAGGGGGTGGAAGTGAGAGTTTAAGAGAGAGGGAGTGGGAGAGAAGGGGAGGGAGTGGGAGAGAAGGGGTTGGAGTGAGAGGGACTTAGCTAGGTAGGGAGGGATAGAGAGGGGGGGTGGGAGAGAGAGAATTGAGAGGGAGAGACAGAGATAGAGATAAAGAGAGAGTTATGTAGGTAGGGTGCCAAAGAGAGAGACTTGAGAGTGTGAGGGGGTTAGAGGGAGAGACTTGAGAGATAGGTAGTGAGAGGGAGAGACTTGAGAGATAGGTAGTGGAGGGAGTGGGAGAGAGAGAGAGAGTGAGTGAGAGACATGAGAGAGGGAGAGGGTGTGGGAGGGAGTGACCTGATAGAGGTAGAGAAAGAGGGGAGTGGAGTGAGAGGGACTTATATAGGTAGGTTGGGAGGGATAGATAGAGAGAGGGGAGAGAGACAAAGAGAGAGTAACCTAGGTAGGTTGCCAGAGGGAGAGACCTAAGAGAGAGAGGGGGTGGGGGGGAGAGACATGAGAGAGAGGGAGAGAGAGGGAGTGGGAGAGAGTGGGAGAGAGTGGTAGGGACATACAGAGAGATGGATAAAGGGAGCGAGAGAGGGTGGTAGGGATTGATTGAATGAGAGGTATGTAGAAAGAGGGAGAGGGTAGATAGAGAAAATTAGAGAGGGTAGGAGGGAGGGAGGGAGAGGTGAGATGTATAGATAGAGAGAAATTGATAGGGGTTGAGGGTATAGGGTTGAGAGATTAGAGTGAAGGACCTATAGGGTTGATGGTTTCTAGGGTATTAGGGTTTAAGGGTTGATGGTTGAGGGAATAGGGTCGATGATAGAGGGGATTGGGTTGAGGGTATAGGGTAGAAGGTTGAAGGGTTTAGGGTTAAGGGTTTACCTGGTTGAGGGTAAAGGGTTTAGGGTTTATGTTTGAGGGTATATGGTTGAAGGATTAGGTTCAGGGTCCAACGTAAAGGGTAGAGGATATAGGGGTTGAGGGTTTAGGTTTTAAGTATTGAGGGTTGTGGGATTAAAGGTAGAGGGTTGAGAATTGAGGTTTGAGGGTTTAATGTATAGGGTAGAGGATAGAGGGTGTAGGGTTTAAGGGTTGAGGGTTGAGGATTAAGGATTTAAGGTTGAGGGTGGAGGGTTGAGGGTATAGGGTATAGGGTTGAGGGTCCAATGTATAGGGTAGAGGATATAGGGGTTGAGGGATTTAAGGGTTGAGGGTTTAGGGATTAGAGTAGAGAGTTTTATTGGATTTAAGGGTGTAAGGGTTGAGGGTAGAGGGTATTGGGTTTATGGTTGAGGGTTGAGGGTAGAGGGTAGAGGATAGAGGGTAGAGAGAAGAGGGTAGAGGGTAGAGAGTTTAAGAGTTTAGGGTTTAGGGTTTAAGGGTTGAGGGTTGAGCGTTGAGGGTTTAGGGTTGAGTTTTTAAGGGTTTAAGAATTGAGAGATTAAGGGTCAAGACGGTTGAGGGATTAGGGAAGAGAGTTTACTAAGTTGGTTTAAGGGTTTAAGGGTTGGGGTATTAGGGTTGAGGGTTGAGGGTTGAGGGTAGAGGATTGAGGGTAGAGGGTAGAGGGTAGAGGGTTTAAGGGTTAGGGTTTAGGGTTTAAGGGTTGAGGGTTTAGGATTGAGGGATTAAGAGGTTATAGGGTAGAGGGTATAGGAGTTGAGGGAATAGGGTTTAAGGGTTGAAGGTTGAGGGATTAAGAGGGTATAAAGGTTGAGGGATTACAGTTTAAGGTTGAGGGTTGAGGGATTATAAGGTATAGGGGTTGAGGGATTAGGTTTTAAGGGTTAAGGGTTTAAGGGTTGAGGGATTAAGAGGGTATAGAGATTTATGGATTAGGGTTTAAGGGTTGAGGGATTAATAGGGTATAGGGATTGAGGGATTAGGGTTTAAGGGTTGAGGGTTTAGGGTTGAGGGATTAAGAGGGTATAGGGGTTGAGGGATTAGGGTTTAAGGGTTGAGGGTTTAAGGGTTGAGGGATTAATAGGGTATAGGGATTAGGGTTTAAGGGTTGAGGGATTAATAGGGTATAGGGGTTGAGGGATTAGGGTTTAAGGGTTGAGGGACTAAGAGGGTATAGGGGTTGAGGGATTAGGGTTTAAGGGTTGAGGGTTGAGGGAATAAGAGGGTATAGGGGTTGATGGATTAGGGTTTAAGGGTTGATGGTTTAGGGGTTGAGGGATTAAGAGGGTATAGGGGTTGAGGGATTAGGGGTTGAGGGTTGAGGGTTGAGGGATTAAGAGGGTATAGGGGTTGAGGGATTACCATTTAAGGGTTGAGGGTTGAAGGATTAAGAGGGTATAGGGGTTGAGGGATTAGGGTTTAAGGGTTGAGGGTTGAAGTATTAAGAGGGTCTACCCTTAAACTCTTGACCCTATACCCTCTATCTCTCTCCCACTCTCCCTCTCTCCCTCTCTCCCACTCTCCCACTTTATCCCACTCTCTCTTTCTCCCACTCCCCCCCTCTCTCCCTCCCTCTCGTTCTCCATCTCTCTCTCTCTCTCCCCATATCTCTCCCCCTCCCTCCCCCTCCCTCTCCCTCTCTCTCCCTCTCCCTCTCTATCTCCCTCTCTCCCATTTTCTCTCACTCTTATCTCTCCCCCCTCTATCCTTAACCCTAACCCTTTAAACCCTTAACCCTTTAACCCTTTACCCTATATCTCTCTCCTAGTTCATCTCTCCCTCCTTCTCTATTTCCATCTCTCCCACTATCTCATTCTCCCCCCCCCTCTCTATCTCTCCCCTTCCTCTCCCTCTCCTCTCCCACTATCTCTTTCTCCCCCCCCCTCTCTCTCTCTCTATTTCTCCTTCTCTCCCACTTTATCTTTCTCCTTCTCTCCCACTCTCTTTTTTTCAACCATACACCCTCTACCTTTAACCCTGACCCCTTAAACCCTAAAACAATTATACCCTAAACCCTACCTCCCTCTCTACTATATATTTTTCCTCTTTGTCTCTCTCTCCCACACACACACACACACTCACCTCTATCTCCTCTACTATAAGGGTGTAGGGGAGAGATAAAATTAGGATAGAGGGTATAGACAAAGAGGGAGAAAAAAAATCTATTTAAAAAATCATATTTCATATAACGCGAGCACGTATTGAAGAAGTAGAGATTTTACCGCTTTAGCAAGAAATAAAGCGCTCATGTTATAACACAAGTGCATTTTATCTTCCACTAAAAACAATAAAAAAACTCAATATAATCGTGATGTCAAGGCCCACATTCTGCATATTCTCCTGGTTCTGCGTGTGCTTCGACAAAAAGTAGCTTTTTGATGATGTTGTGAAGTGTTCAAACGTGTTATTCACATTCCACCACCTTTTCCATGATATTTCTACCATATTTGCATGAAATAGTAGAGTTTCCACATTGAAAGACATATTCAATTTTGAATTCCATTGAAAACTGATATACAATTGAAGTTTGGAGGGAAACAAGCTTTTGAAAAAGTCAAATTGTTGTGAAGTTTGAAGAAAGAAGAAGCTAAGGCTACATAATTGGGTTGATCTCCTCCATTTGAAATTCTAGTTTTTTAGGTATGTGAATTCTTTACGCATTTTCTTTCATTCTATTATGGATTGCTTTCTTTTTTGTTATTTTGCATATTCCATGTTGATCATTGTTTGTTTGTCATTATAACCTTAGGTTGTCAATGTACATTTTAAATTACCCAATTATACACACTTGCCAATTACCATTTTAAACCTGATGCAGAGCATCTACTAGGATCCACAAATCATCAAGGGTACTTTTGACCCTAACTTAAATTGAAGAAGATCAACCAACAAACTTAGTCATCTTTTCATCAAAATCCTTCAATTTCACTTGATTTCATATTTCCACAAAATATTAGAACTTGGCTTCAACTCTTTGTCAGACTCAAAAATAGATTAACCATCATAAAATTTATTGTAACATAGCATAAACCTGATTAGAAACTTAGAGCCATTCATTTCATTCATGATTCACTAATTGAAGAACTCAATGCTGTAACTTACATGGAAAAATAACAAAAAATCATGGAAGCTAACTACCAAACTTTATCCAGACATCCAAGACACTATAATAAACATGTTATTGATTGAAATAAACCAAATATACATTCCAAATATCTCACCAAAATTCATCCTTCCAGCATGCTTCCCCTAGCAGTATTCCAAACCCGTGGTGCAGGGGCACCTACAACCATGTTTTAAAATCTACTTTGGTGATAGTTTGTTTTAAGGTCTTTGGGTGAGTTCAAGAGTTTTTAGATGATTTTTCATATCTTTTATTGAAAATAAGGTCTAAATAGACCAATCTTTCATGTATTTAGGGATTTTGTGAGTTTGGTGATCAAATGTGCAAGTATGCACTCTTGCTTCAAAAAATTGTCAATTTTGCCATATAATCTTTGAAGGAAAATTATTCAAATTGGAAATGGAAGTGCAAGACAAGAGTCTAGAAGTTGTATTAGGGATGAAATAAAGGTTTTTGAGTGATCTTAGGTGTCTTGGACAACAAAGTTGCATAATGTTGCCTATTTAGCAAAAGTTGTCAATGTTAGCAATTTTTAAGACAAATGAAGGTCTTGGTGTGAAACTGATATTCTTACATAAATGAATGTTCCTAATTTCATTTTTCTCCCTTTGAAGAGTTTTTCATTGAACTTTGTGCTTGGAATTCATAAATTTCTAAAAACCGGGTTCTTGGATAGTCAAGGGTTTGAGGGAAATTTAATGTCTTAGATGGCATCCCACCTATTGTGCTCTTTGTGATTTAGTGGGGTGACCATGTAGGATGTAATTATGATGTTCTTAGGAGTAGAGAAGAACAAGTTTAAATTTTCCTCATGAATGATGCTGGTTTAAGGGGAAATACCCTATTTTCTCATAGAAAATAATGGTGCAGACCTAAGAAAGAGGGGTGCAGAATTTAAAAAGGGTAGATGAGGGTTAATTAAGCTTGGGGGGACCTATACAGAGGTGTCTAGGTATTTTTTTTGAATTGGGAAGTTGTGGAAGGTAGAGTTTTAGTAAGGAGGCCTAAAAACCCTTGTTTCCTAGGTTCTAGAGAGGGTTTTGAAACTTGTTGATGGAATGAGTACTTGGGGTCCTATAAATTTGATAATTGTTAATTTTTAAACCTAATACAAGACTTTTTTCAGTCATGGAGGTCTGGTGGTGGGTTCTTGAGGGGGTCCCTTTGTAAAATTGGCTAATTTGGGCCCTAAAACAGTGAAATTTGTCATTTTGAGGAAAGTGTCTTAAAAGAGTAATATAGGGATGTTTTTATATGTATCATACCACTGAAATGGATATTTATAACAATCATTTGTTTGATAGGTGTTTTGGGAGGTTTGTGAGAAAAATCCCTAAAATTGGTTTGTGAAGCCTACAAGGCAATTTTGGGTCAAAAGTGGCTTTTAGAAGAGTTTGTTTGATCTTCTTTTTGTAGGTGGTTGAATGCAAAGATGATGAAATATTGAAGGTGTTGACACTCTTTTATTGTATCAAATTTCAATTTGGAGTCATAATGAAGAGTCATGTTTGATAGGTAACCCTGTTCTCCTATTGAGTCAATTGAAGGTTGATGTCTTGGTTGGCATATTTGAGAGAAGTTGTGTCAATTTGTATCTTGGGTTCCCACCAATCTGAATCAACCTGGTTCTAGTCACAAAACATACTCTCCCAACGTATCTAACTTGTTTTGTAACTTCTTAACTAACTTATCAATTGAAACTTTGCCAAAAATGCATTTTTTTGTTAATGTCAAGCCAAATCTCCCCCCTAAACACCTATAATGACTCAAAATAACTAAATACATATTAATATTGGTATCATAGACCTTATTTAACATATATCAAGATCTTAGACTCAAAAACAACAAGAACCTTGCTTTTACCCATCTTCACATGCACCAAAAACCCTCCTTTTTACCCAAGAAACTAGTAGTTTATTGAAAAAAACACATCCAACCCTCACACAATCTTATGAATACTTCAAATAGGTCTAAAATGGTCTTCAAAAACTCAATTAAACAAGAAACCATGCTTCCCCAATGCAAAACACACAATTTCACTCTAGGGCTTCATGCCCAACACCCTTTTGACCTCCCCTGCACATAAACAACATTCCCTCACTTATTTATTGATGATATTTCTTTGAATATTCATATTAATTCTTTGCATCGATGTTTTCCTAAAGCCTAGACAACAACTTCTTAAATTGACAATTTTCATTCAATGGTGCTCCCGCACCATGTATGCTTCCACAGTTTGTATACATATATATGACATAAGTTGAAATTTTGTATTCTTGTCCATGCTAAAAATAAAATTATCCACCATGCCGAAGAAAAATACAAAGAGGAAACTAACAGAATAAGATAAGGAAACCTTCAAAGCAAAGGAGAGAGTTCAGATGGTAGCATATTGTGAAAAGAAAAAATTGGGAACGATTAACAAATACAAGCCAATTGAAGAGGAACCTCAACCGTCAAAAAGAGAATAGGAATTGGCAGCACAAAATGCATGAATGCAAAAGCATCGTGGTAAGAAAGATTTAGATACCATAGTTGGAGACACACCCTCTATGACAAGTGAATATGAAGGGACACCATTAAGCACAAGCAAATATGGAGGAACAACATCTACCAAAAGTGAATATGGAGGGGCACCATCTATTGCAAGTGAATATGGAGGGACACCATCTACCGCAAGTGAATATTGTTGGACACCATCCAACACATCTCAAGTTGAGAGTACATCATCACTCGGATTTGATGAAGAAGGTATGCCATCATCCCCACGTGAACCTCAAGGTATGTCTTCTTCTCCAGCCTCAATCAAAGGTACACAATCTAGCCCACTTCAATTAAATATTGATGAAATTCCTAATGTTGAGATGTATGTACCTAGGAGAACACCACCTAGAATTTTGCGTAGAAAGCCAAAGTATTTGATTAATATTGATGAGGATATTTTGCAGCACATGGAAGGTAAGATTACTACATGCACTTGTAGAAGATATGTTGATAAAATTTGGAAATTCTTCTTTGAAAGGCTAAATGAGACCGCAAGATGTCAACTATTTGTTGAAATGATGCAGGGTGTAAATTATAGGAACATCATGAAGACTCTTGGGTTGAGAACATCGAATGCATGAAGTGAAGACACTATTGTGAAAAATCTAATCAATGCTTATGAGAGTGTGGGTAAGACCTCACACTCAAAGGATAGTAATGTCACTTGATGTGTCATTACATCAAATTTGATAAGATATCAAACAAAGAGAGCTCATCTCATTATAAAGACGAGTGAACAAATGAGAATTAGTAGAAAAACTTAATCAAGAGCCATTCACAGGCAACAAAGAATTGAGGGCACTGATTCAAATGAATTATGGGCATTCTCGAGGAGACTGTCACAAAAAGATAAAGAAGTTGTCAAAGCCTTGAGAACACTAATTGAAGAGTATTGGAAGAATAACACAAGGCCATCTCTGAATCAAAGGGATGTGGTAAGAAGGAGAATTGGTTGTCGGAATCATGAGCCACATCCAAAGCATTTTTTGGATATGACTCAAACCCAATTTTTTAGTATATTTGAAAATGATTATCCTCAAATTAGTATTTGTCAAAGATTTTTTGAAATGCTTAAACCTTTTTATGTCAAGATACATCACACATGCACTACTTGTTGTTGTAGACTACATATTGAATTCTCTAACCATTATGATGTTTATCGTTCTCTATGTTTAGATTTGCATATGAATGACCCCACCAAAATCTTCAAGGGAGTTCTTATCAAAAAAATTATGTGAAATAGAGGATGGCCAGATATTCTATAAGACAACATGCTTGGATGGTTCATGCGAGCATTATGGTGGCTTCCAGCGTATGCCAGTATGTCAACATATGGAAAGCACAAATGAGGTGGGATAAAAACTAGTAGAGTTTGGGAAGTATAAACAGTCGCATATGCTACAAAAGATGGGTCTCAAGCAAAAAGGTGTGATTTGGTTATTGAGAAGATTCTAGTGTACCAATTTATTTCCATGTTTCAAGACAATATACTATCTGAGTATGCAATGCATACCCAGAGAGCCTGATGGTTGGACACACAATTCAAGCTATGCAAGGACACCTTTCCAGTTGGAAGCATAGTATCAGTGGTTGACTTTGTAGAGAACTATACTCTACAACAACAATGCAAGGTGCAATCACACTATTAAAACTCCACATAGGTTTCGATATTTGTGCACATAGCATTCATTCATGCATATGATAGTACAAATGTCCAAATGAAGGTATTGAGGGAGTGCTACTTTTACATTAGTGATGATCGCACACATTCTCTAGAGTTCGTGCAAGGTTTCTTCCAGATGTTCTACAATGGTTTGGCTCAGAGGGGCATAGCATATGATCGACATATAATATGGTCGGATAACTGTGCAACACAGTTCAAGAACTCATGCATGTTCTAATGGTTGTGCAGGATGCATGTCATTACAAGTGTTCAACATATGTGGAAGTTTTGCGAGGGTGGGCATGGAAAGGGGGAGCATGATGGTGTGGGAGCATGCGTGAAAAGAGTATTAGCACAAGAAGAGTTAAACTATGCAGACAGTGCAAAGTTGACAGATGCAAAATCAATCGTTGAGTGGTGTAATGCTTTGATGGGTCCAGGTAATGAAGGTACATCTTAAATTCGTAGATTTTTTTGGTTGATGGATGATACTAACATTGCACCATATGAGGACTATTGTACACTAATAGGATTCAGTGAGGTACACTCTTTCCTTAGCTCAAATGCAGGTTCATGGAGTATCGATACACAAAAGATGGCATGCTTTTGTTCTTCATGTACAATGCAAGCCTATAATGATTATGAGTCAAGGGAGTGGGTTGACAAATGGTTGACAAGTTATTTTAGCCCACTTCACATGTATCACCCTCCAACGACATTGGAACTGACACAGATGGAATCATTGGTCGACTTTGACCATGTATCAGATCTAGTTCAACTAGGTGATATATATCTACTTGCTTAGTTGTTGAAATTCCATATCTTTATCTTACTTTGTACTGTATTCGTAATGTTGACTAATTTCAAAAGATTTATTGCACATATCAATGCAGGGCATGTTTATGCAGTTATTGTAGATGAAGACAATGAAGAGGGAACAAACTAATACTTGTGTCATTGTGTTGAGGTGAAAAAGAAATTGGAGGCCCTAGTTATAGATGGAGAAAAAATTGAATACCCTACAGGCTCAGTTGTGGTTACTGGAATGTGGCTTAGAAGGTACCCACATTCGAGTGTTAAACATTGGTTATTTCAGGACTTTGAAACGTAACGTAAGATTCTTCATTACTCGAACCTTGTCGTGGCATCTGATATTTGTTTGACCAAATATGGGGTAGACCTTTGAACAAGACCTTGTGGAAGGTCTGTGAGTCTGACCATGGGGCAATACTTGACACAATAAAGAGTAGAGTAGACCCAGATGGTTCATTGGATTAATTTGTATGTATATGCAGATTTGTACTTATTAATCTATATTTGTATGCACATTAATTTGTTTGATGCCAATGCTATCATTTTCTTTTACTTTGCCTATTTTTAAGTAACCTACTAAATAGTGATTGGTGTCCCCTTGGTAGAAAATGCAGATATATGAGCCATCCAAGAGAATGTTAGCCAAAAGAACAATGCAACATCCTTATTTTGATGATCTTGACAAATCTCAATCATGATTTTAAGCCATTAAAAAAGTGTGTGCAAAGATTGGTGAGGGAATTTAAAGTTATTAATTTGAAGTTAACCTTATCATGAGCAGCTATGATGTAGACATTATAAGAGCATCTCAAATTTGAACTTACTCTATTCATGAGAGGTGTTGTGTGCAATAGGTATCTTGGAACTCCCAGTGAAGATGCATGACCAAGAGTGAATAAGTTATGAGACCTGCATGCCTATCTGTAAGTGCATTCCATCTATTTTAATTTCATTTCCATTTTGGATGCTATTTATTTTTCTCTTTTACTTTGCGTAGTTGTAAGTAAACTAATAAAAATTGATTGATCTCTCGTTGCAAAAAATGCTGATTTATGAGCCATCAAAGAGAATCTCATCCAAAAAATCAATGCAACATCCTTATCTTGATGATCTTGACAAATCTCAATTTTGATTTCAAGCCATTATAAAAGAGTGTGTGAAGCTTAGCGAGGGAATATCAAGTTACTCAATTGAAGTTAACCTCATAATGAGCACATATGATGTAGACATTTAAAGAGAATCTCGAATGTATGGGTGACATTGTAAAAGATCTATGAAATGAAGTACCTAAGGCATTGTAATTAGATTTAATTGTAATGAGATTTATTCAAATACTGTAATTTTGGAGTTCATGTTTGGTGCAGTAGCACCTTGTTCTCTAAATGCCTTCAATAGGCAAATTTGAAAACATTGAATTTTGAAATGTAGACAATGTGAAAAAGGTCATGTGAAGGTCATATGTAATGTATTCAAAGTCTTTAAGAGGTCATTAGGTGATTAGAGAAGTGATATAAACCATGTAAGGTCGAGAAAAACAAAGATCTTTTGTAATCTTGAATATTTACAATCAATAAAGTCCTTATTTTAGTGATTTTATGAGTTTTTCTAGTGTTCTTTAACTTGTACAGCCTATACAGTAGTTTAAGGCCTTTAATCTTGTTGTTTAAGGTAGAATAGTGAAGTATCTTTCATTTGAATCTATTTAGGAGGGTATCCATTGAGTTTATCATTAGTTTGAACTAATTTTTCTCAACTCGGTATATAAACCCTCAAGATTGGGATTTTGAGAGTTTAGATAACCAATAATGACTACTCCATCGAATTTGATAGTTTAGATCAGTGGAGTAAGTTAGTCTTAGGATTTTTTAGGTGTGTGTGTGTTTATGTATATAGGGGAATTCAAGAAACAAAGGTGGAGTTTGTGCTACAGGGTTTTATGATGAATTTCCAAGTGAAAAGTGTGGCTACAAGTGGTGTTTTGAGGAAAACTTCTTAAATGATTTCACAAAAAAATGACTAATCTAGATAGCTATTATTGAGTTACAACACATCTTCAAAATCAACAGTGACTTTCTTGGAACATGTACATAAAAATGACCTTCTTCGATGTCCTCATTAGGCTAACTAGGCCTAATTTACAAAAGAACATACCTTTAAACATTAAACAACCCCGAAAAATTGTTGGGGCAGCAATTATCATGTATTCAAACCCTTAGATCCACAATTTTTCTTAGGAGAAACTCACTCCACCATGCCAAACCAAAACCCTTATTTTATGCTAGTATAAAGAGGGTTTATTGAAAGGAATGGTTCCACACCTTACTATAACATGTCACCACCTCAGACCTTCTTAAAATCACATGCACAAACTCAAAAGACAAACACCTAACCTCTGCATGCAATATTTTATCAAACCCTAGGGTGAAACCTCATTTTTCATGCCCTTTTCCATCAAAATCTACAGGGGCAGCAACACAAACCCCATAAAAATTATTTCCTTTCACTTAGAAACTTCTTGTCTAATCCTACAAGATCGTGTTGATCTCCTCTACAAAAACCTCTCTCGATTTTGGCTATTTCGGAGTGGTTTTCCCATGGCAGCGGATTTTCACTTGATGGAAAAAAACGTCAAATGCAAGCAGTGCAAAGCTGCAAAGTGGTGCAAATTTTATTCTACAAATCGTGTGACCAAGAACACTATTCCAACACGTTTGTATAGGTATTTTTATGCTAGGCATGGTCCTCTTTTGCACCTAAACACGCGGAATCACTCTGAACTACTGTTGTGCAATTTTTTGCACACACGCCCCACTGAAAGTAGGGACCCTCGTTTTTTCTTTTCTGGTGTCTTGGCCCTTCTTTTTTTGGGGGTTTTTCTTGCTTGAAACCCATGCTTTGATGTTCATCTTTCCAATTGGAGTGGTTCATTTAGGGAATTTTATTGAAAATCTTAAGATCTGAGTGCATTTTGGACTTTCCACCGTTTTTGAGAAAATCTGCCCTGGCCGGATTTTCCCGATTTTCTTTCGGAGTCCGGAAGTGATTGCCTTTCGACCCAAATCCAAGGAAATCCATCATCTCCAAATTTCTCTGAAGTCCGTTGCCCTGTCGGATTTTTGGGTTTTGGTCTTGGTTGTCTTATCGATCGCTTTAATGGCGATTGCGCGACCCCTTTTGGGGCAACGATATATTAAATTTTGGGAAGTAATTGGCCATTTTGAGTTTGTTTATTTGCTTGTCATTTGAGTTTGGAGTGTTGGAGCTTGAGGCGTGTTGCTGGATTGTGTGTTTCAAAGCTATTTCGAGTGCTGCCTTTGAATTTTGTGTGCACTGCTCGTATCCTGCTTGTGTTTGAGGGTTGCTTGTTGGCATCACTGGTTCCAGTTCTTTCTACTCTCATGGTATGTAGATATTCTCTCTTCCTATGCTGGTCTTCAATTAATTTTATTTGTTTTCCTCTCTGTCATTCATTGCTTCATTATTTTCTTGTGTATGCGCGCCATGTCCAGGCATTTAAGGTTTTCGTTGTTCTGCCAGTCCACCAGGTTGATCATTGAATGTTTATTTTGGCTCTGGTATTTCACTACTCTTTTTGGTGCTTGCTTGCACTTATCTTAAAACCTCCTATCTTATTCAGGAGCAAGTTGTGCCTAGTTTTTTCGTGCTTCCATGGCGAAGATTTTAGGGTTCTCGACCTAGGGCATAACCAATCCCTCTCGAATTGTTGAGAGGTGAGTTTTAATTCCATATTTGGTCCATTGGAGTTCTAGGTTAAGTTGTTGTCAAGGTGCAGGTCCCAGGTCCGTGGTCATTCGATTCATTTTGGTAAAGATGAGAAAAATGTGGGTAAATTCAGGTTTTTGACGTCTTCGCGGAATTTTGCTTCCTCCGGATTTCCCTGACTTTTCCCGTTCCTTCTCTTTTTGCCACTTAAAATCGGACTTTTATTTGCCTCGCAAAATTTTGCTTCCTTCAGATTTTCCTAGTGTCTGTGATTGGGTCATTTTGTCGGATTCATGCTTTGATGGTAATTTATCTTATTCCCACTAAAATCCACTCCCTTTGGATTTTCTCGGATGTTTCGTGCTTTCTTTGTTTTGCCGGATAGATTAGAACTATTGTTGTTTTTGGGAAAATCCATCTCTGGCGGATTCTTCCGGGATTTTGTGGAAATGAAGAATATAGTGATTATGAGGAATTTGCTTATTGATGATATATTTAAGTGATCAGATGAACTTATGCTAAGTATTTCTAAGGTTACTCTTTTATTGGATTACTGGATTAAAATGATATTAAGGGGCTTGTATGCTTGTTTCGCTGGATTCCGCCTGGTCCGGATTTCCTTGGAATTCCTCTGCAATCTGGATTTTGCGAGAGGGGCTAAAACCCAAACTTTGAGATATTGATTTCTTGCATTTGTTGATTCTCTTGGATTTCATTTTGGTCATCTTTATTTGTTTGCAGGCAGGATCGGGACAAGATGTTGCTAGGCGTGGCAAAGGAAAGGCAACGGATCTAGGTGCAGAGACTTCTGCCATCTTTGATGCAGAGAAGGTAAAATTGGATAAGCAAGATTCCTAAAAGCAAGTTGAATTCTATTTGGTCAGGGATCACCGATACCAACATGGGTATGTGGGATTATGAGGAGTTTAAAACTAAATTAGCAGCACAGAGCCCTCCTTTGTTGGCCAGAAGAACTGTGGAATCCAGATTGGCACATGTAGCAGGTTTTCCTTCCATGGTGCAATGTTATGAATTGGTGCTTGAGTGTGCCAGGAACTATGATAGAGGGACACAAAGGATAATTGGTCCCCAGGGAAGGATTGTGGCAAGCTTTGATTCTGTATCCATTGTTAGGACTTTTGATATGCCTGACAGGTCACATGTGGTGGATTTTGATATGGATGGTGCCAGGAAGTACTATGAGGAGAATGTGGTTAAGTCCTAGCAGGTGATCAAATCTTGGTTGGAGAAGCCTAAGTCCCATTTCTCCAAATTGCCAAAGCAATTGTTCAGGCTCAAGTTCAAAAGGGAGTATTACAATGTTATCACTCTTCTCAGTAGACTGGTAGGGTTGAAGAGTACAGGGGTGTTTGAGAGATGGATGTTTAATGTCATTCCTCAGATGGAGTAGGGAATAGATTACCACTGGCCAGGTGCCATAAGTGCAGTGATTCATGAACAGATGTGCAATGTCTTGTGAACCAAGACTTTCACCATGACTTCCTACCTAGTGTATGCATTGGCAAGATTTCACCCGTAGAAAGGGTTAAGCACTAGGGGTACATTGGGACAAGATACAATATACAAGGTGTATCCATAGTTGCACCTAACGGGAGGAAGCTATAGAAGAGAAAATGATGCTTTCACAATGTATATTACCAGATTGCTCCAAGGTGCGGAACATATGAGGATTTCTGACAAGGCTAAAGAGTTAATAAGAAGGTATGGGGGATGGTTCATCCAATTCCCTACTTTCTCCTACATTAGGATTGATGGTTGTCAAAGGGATCCCTATAGACTCCCGAGGTACCCTACTAATCATATTGTATTATTGGAGGTCACTAGGAAGATCTGTGACTTTGACATAATTATAAAGGGAGACAAGCGTAAAACAAGGTTTGGGAATGATTTTCCCTTGAAAATAGGAATGAATGAGATTTTCCCTTCTATCTAGTCGGTTCATGCTTCTGAGGAGGAGATGAGTACTTTCGGTCTCTCTTTCCATTCCAAGAGAGCAAGGTTTGACATCAATAGTGAGGCACAAAAGAAAGCCAGTAGGGAGTACAACCATAAGGCTAATATTGAAGATTATTGGGTTAACCTTGGTGATGAATTTGAAGTTAGGAAGAAGAAATTCTCCAGGTTTCCAGTGGACTTGGTAAGGTTATATAATGTGAAGGCCATCCTTGACCAAGTGGAAGAGGATGGAAATTTAAGACAGGGTCATGTCTTCAAGGTGGTAAAAGATAAGCCAATTGGGGAGATTGACTGGCTAGAAGAAGAAAAAATAGAATTGAACCAAATCATGGCTCCAGTGATCAAGTACACCAAAATTTGGCTGAAGCACAAGATGCTAGAATTGGAGATTGAGGGTGTCCAATGTACTTATGATCTGATGGGAGACTTCAAGTCTCATTCTGCTTTTGAGGAATCACACGAGTAGGATCCTAAAGGTAAGACAAAAGTAGATTCTCCTTTCAAGATTCAGGTTAGAGATGTTCAAACTGAGAAGGTGGTAGAAGTAGGTAAACAGAGGAAACCTATTGCCAAAAAGAGGAGACATGTATCGAGGAGAGAGGATGAAAAAGACAAAGAAGAGAAGGAAGAGGTAGAAGTTACTCCTCCAATAACAAAGAGAAGAAATCTTGTGAAGCTATCATAGAAGCAGGAGGAGGCTTCCAAAACTAATAAGGAGGTTGAGCTGCTTGTGGTAGAGGTAGAGAGTTCAGGGAAAGAACACAAGTGTATATGAGGAGTTCAACGACTCCTTCCCCAAAGGATGCTGCAATGAAGGAGGATGTTCTTGTGACTGCTCCCATTGCTGAATATGAAAGCATTTCCATTCCTCAAGGTACTGGCAGTGTACAAGAAGAACCAAGGAAGGATGAGGATCCTAAGGACTTGGGTGAGGAGGAATTTCAAAAAGGAGACCTCTACAATGCAGAGGCAGAAATTGACAAGGTGATTCAATCTCCCTTGGTAACATATGCAGATTCACCTGCAAGGAAGCAATTGAACAAATCTCCTCAACAGGAGGAGATACCAGCTAGGATCCCTTCACTAGCATAGGTTGTTTTAAAGGAGCAGTTGTTGACTGAGGAAGATCCAACCAAGGATATCCCCAGTGTGCCAAGTGCTGAAAAGGATGCCCCTAGTGACCAGTAGGAGCAGGATAAGCAATATACATTGCCAACCGAGTTTACTATTCCAAGTTGGCTGGATAAGGAATTGAAGAGTAAATTGGTAATAGTGGAGGACACTCCTCCTAATTGGGAAGACCTCATGGCAAATATTTGCAAAGAAAAAACTAAGAAGAAGGCTAGGGTTGTGTCCAAGATTGAGAGAGATGGGTCAGGTAATAGAGTGGCTCACATTGCTACCCCTGCTTCGGATAAAGATAGAGATAATGTGACTGCAAAGGATTATCATGTGCAGACTATTGACCTAGGGAATGCTTCTGTGGAGCAAGATATTGAGGAGTATGAAGGCTGTAGTGCTGTAATTGTGGGAAGATTGAAGAAGGAGGTAAAAACCAAGCATGAGTTGGAGAAGGAGAATGAAAAAATGAAGAAATATTTGTAGGAGTTGATGAAACCCTTGCAGTTTATTAGCTCCTCCTCCTCTATTACGGGTTTCTTACCTCAAGAAACAATCTTTGAGCTTGAGAAGATGAAGGGAACTACACATGCCACAGTTGCTTGGTTGCAAGGTGCTCAAACCAAAGGAGATGTCGCCATCAAGGATATCTTGTCAACTGTAGGAGATTCCATGAGGTCAGTGAGCTGGTTGAAGACTGTGCTAGCTCAAGACAAGGAGGATACTGATCTTCTACTGCAGAGAACTAGAACAATCATGAAGTTTACTGAAGATAAGTTGGTAAGGAGTGGGATTCTTCCTTTTCCAAGCCTTTTCGAAGGGTTTCTGAGCCTTGGCAAAGGTTAGAAATCTTGCAGATGAGGCAGAAGGCCTTGAAGAAGATTCATAAACAAGGAAGGCATATTAAGGACACTTTGACTGGTATTCATGATAAATGTATCTCATTCTTTGAAACTATGTCAGAAAGGAAGAATTTTTCTTCGAAACATCTCAATTTGGAGCAACTTAGGAAATGGTGGAGAGATGTTTATTCTCCAGTTAGTGAAGGTTCAGTCACTGAACATCAGCTAGATGATGCTGCAACCTATATTGCAGTTATTGACAGATACTTAACTAATAGGGTTGATTGGGATGGTACAGTAAGGTAGGCAAGAGATGACATTAAGTCTCTTGGAAGAAGAGTTAGGGTCTTGCCTTTGCCACCTATTGCTGAGTTGGATAGGGTATTGTTGGCCGTGCGTGGTGAAGAGGATCGAGCTAAAGACAAGGATGGGAAGTAGTTATATAGGGCTACATGGAGATTTGTGCTTCCCATTACTCACATGCATTGAGCCGACCCTTTGATACCTAGGCCGACTTGGATGAAATTGGTGAAAATTGCACATTTCATATTGTATTCGAATGTCTTTAAGGCCGACCTCTTGTATGGCATATTTTATTGTAAATTCTTATTTTTGGGCTGACCTATCTTAGGGATTCTCTATAAAATGGGTGTGTTGCCTCATTTGAGAAAATAGATAGGTGATATTTGATTTGCATAGAGAAATAGAATAGAGATTTCATATTAGAGCGAATTAGGTTTTATTTTCAAGCAAGTGTTGTAACAGAAAGCTGGAATTGTTGCCATTTTGGATGACTTAATATAAGAAAGGATATTGTGATTTGGTATCTCTCTTGTGGAGCTTCATCTGACATGGTTCTTGTTGTTCTATCTTTAAAATTGCTTATAATTTTATAGATAAATAGGTTGGTGGTGCTTAGGGTTTCATGCTTGGAATGTTTGTAGCGATCTCTAGTCCATACTTTTTGTAGTTAGCTGATTGTTAGCTACTTTGCAAAGTTAGCCTGGACTTAAAATTGTGCTTAGTTTAGTTATAGGGATTTGTTCATCTCAATTGCAATAGGATTGTTTGAATGAATGTTTGTGATTTGAAAATATTTAAATACCTTAGAGGATTGCACTATTTATGTGAAATTGCAAATTTATTTGGGTTAAACAGAAAGTAGTTTATGAGAGATCGGTCCATTTTGAGCATTTTATCTTTTGGCATTTTCAATTTTAGGGCTAGAAGTAGTCTTAGAATTATCTTTGAAACCTTCATCTTTTTCTATTTATTTATTATCTGGGTTCAATCAAGGATTCCAAGTATCAATTCATTGTTTAGATTTGATAAATTCAAAGTCCAGTATTTGCTTGTAGTAAGGTTCCTTAGTGATTACCAACATTTTCACATTTATCACTGAGATGTTTTATTGTATTGTAAAGACCTGACATTAGAGACCTTGGGGTTATCTCTTTTCCATAGAGATTTACCTTTCAAGAGAGATATGATATCATATTCTGTCTGAGTTGTTGCTGTGCAGAAAAAATGCCACACCTTACTATAACATGCCACCACCTCAAACCTTCTTAAAATCACATGCACAAACTCAAAAGACAAACACCTAACATTTGCATGCAATATTTTATCAAACCCTAGGGTGAAAGCTCATTTTTCATGCCCTTTTCCATCAAAATCTACAGGGGCAGCAACACAAACCCCATAAAACTTATTGCCTTTCACTTAGAAACTTCTTGTCTAATCCTACAAGATTGCGTTGGTCTCCTCTACAAAATAATCTCTCGGTTTTGGCTATTTCGGAGTGGTTTTCCCATAGCGTTGGATTTTCACTTGATGGAAAAAATGTCAAATGCAAGCAATGGAAAGTTGCAAAGTGGTGCAACTTTTATTCTACAACTTGTGTGACCAAGAAGACTATTCCAACATGTCTGTATAGGTATTTTTATGCTAAGCATGGTCCTTTTTTGCACCCAAACACACGGAATCACTCTGAGCTACGTTCAACCGGATCGATCCCTTAAGTGTCCAAAGTGTTAAATGGATGCAAAATTCATCATACTGTTACTTGGATACCATGATGCTTAGAAAATTCTCATCTAATCCTATAGGATTATGTTGGGCCCCTCCACAAAAACCTCTCACAGTTTTGGCTATCTCAGAGTGGTTTTCCTGTGGCAGCGAATTTTTCACTTGATGGAAAAAGTTTCAAATTCAAACTATGCAAAGTTGCAAAGTGGTGCAACTTTCGCTCTGCAACTCGGGTGACCAAGAAGATTGTTCCAATGCATCTGAATAGGTATTTTTACCCTATGAATGGTCATCTTTCGCACCAAAACACGCATAATCGCTTTGAGGTACGTTCAACCAGATCAATCCCTTAAGGGTCCAAAGTGCAAAATGGCTGCAAACTTCAACATTATATTACTCAGATACCATAATGCTTAGAAAATTCTCATTTGATCCTACAAGATTGCATTGGGCCCCTCTAAAAAAACCTCTCTTGGTTTTGGCTATCTCAAAGTGGTTTTCTTGTGGCGGCGGATTTTCACTTGATGGAAAAAGCATCAAATGCAAGCAGTGCAAAGTGGTGAAAATTTCATTTTGCAACTCGTGTGACCAAGCAGAATATTCTAGTGCATCTGAATAGGAATGTTTATGCTAGGAATGGTCCTCTTTTGCACCCAAACATGTGGAATCGTTCTAAGGTATGTTCCACCGGATCTATCCCTTAAGGGTCCAAAGTGAAAAATAGATGCAAACTTCAACATGCTATTACTCAGATACTGTGATGCTTAGAAACTTCTCGTCTGATCCTACAGGATCAAGTTGGGCCCCTCTACAAAAAAACTCTTGGTTTTGGCTATCTCAGAGTGGTTTTCCCGTGGCGACAAATTTTCACTTGATGAAATAAGTGTCAAATTCAAGCTGTGCAAAGTTGCAAAGTGGTGCAACTTTCGTTCTGCAACTCATGTGACCAAGCGAACTATTCCAATACATCCAAATAGGTATTTTTACACTAGGAATGGTCCTCTTTCACACTGAAACACGCAAAATCTCTTTGAGCTACGTTCCACTGGATCATCCCTTAAGGGTCCAAAGTGCAAAATGGCTGAAAACTTCAGCATGCTATTACTCGGATACCGTGATTCTTATAAACTTGTCATTTGATCATATAGGATTGCATTGGGACCCTCTACAAAAACCTCTCTTAGTTTTGGCTATCTTGAAGTGGTTTTCTCGTGGCGACGAATTTTCACTTGATGGAAAAAGTGTCAAATTCAAGTTGTGCAAAGTTGCAAAGTGGTGCAACTTTCGCTCTACAACTCGTGTGACCAAGCAGACTATTCCAACACATCTGAATATGTATGTTTATGCTAGGTATGGTCCTCTTTTGCATCGAAACATGCGGAATCGCTATGAGCTACATTCCACCGGATCGATCCCTTAAGGCTCCAAAGTGCAAAATGGCTGCAAACTTCAACATGCTATTACTTAGATACCATGATGCTTAGAAAATTCTTTTCCAATCCTATAGGATTGCGTTGGGGCCCTCTACAAAATCCTCTCTTGGTTTTGGCTATTTCAGAGTGGTTTTCCCATGGCGGTGGATTTTCACTTGATGAAAAAAGTGTCAAATGCAAGCAGTGCAAAGTGGTGCAACTTTCATTCTACAACTCGTGTGACCAAAAATACTGTTCCAATGCGTTTGAATAGGTATTTTTACGCTAGGCAGTCCTCTTTTGCACCCAAACATGTTGAACCGCTCTGAGCTATGTTCAACCGTATCGATCCCTTAAGGGTCAAAACTGCAAAAGGGAAGCAAACTTTGACGAGCGATTACTCAAAAAATGTGATGCTTATGACCTTTCTGTGTGAGCCTACAGGATTGCGTTGGGCCCCTCTATTGTAACCTTTTAGTTTTTTTAATCTCGAAGTCATTTTCTTGTGGTGTCCAGTTTTCACTTGATAGAAAAAGTGTCAAATTGAAGCAGTGTAAAGTTGCGAAGTGGTGCAATTCGTGTGACCAAAGTAACTGCTCCAACACATCCCGATAGGTAGGTCTACATTAGGCATGGTTCTCTTTTGCACCCAAACACGCGAAATTTATTTGAGCTAAGTTCAACCGGCTTGATCCCTTATGATGATATGCAAAACAATGGAAAAGAGAAACATACAAATGACAATTGAGAAGTCTGAGTATTCCACACAAAAAGCATATGATCAATGCTACCCAATTGGTGCAGGAGCACCTACACCTCACCCTCAATCTTTGATTATTTGATGGTGAAAAGGTTGGTCAATAGGTTGTTGTGGGAATTTTCAACATTATTTGTCTTGAATAAGGTCAATTAAGACCATTAGGTATGTTTTAGGGTGAGTTTTGGGTCTAGTGATAAAAAATGTGAAAGTTTCAATCTTGCACTAGAAGTTGTCTTTGTAGCCTTTGAGGACAAATTTATGAATTTGTATATGACTGTGCAAGAATGGAGTTTTGTTGATGTAATAAGGCTATTTATAATCCACTTGTGTGGGTTTAGAGGTCATTAGTTGTAGTCATTAGGTTGGAGGAGTCTAAAGTTGCAAATTTGTAAGTTGCTTAAAACAACAAATTTGAAATACAATGGTTAGTTGTTTTGAAAGTTGGTTTTGAATTAGTTGAGGGCGTGGATCAATTAGAGAAGGGTGTAAAAAAATATGTAAATCCTTGAGAGGCTCGAATGGAGGTTTTTGTTGAACTTTTGGAGAAGATCTAATAAGAATTTTTCACACTGTTCTTTGTTTTTTTGATTTTTGATACAAACTTGTTGATCTTGTACTTGGTACGGCCTATAGCTTTCCTGTACGGTCCCAAGGCTGACATGGATTGAAATAGGGCTGATTTGGCTTTCTTTTGGTGGTTTTTTGGTGCAAAACCATAAAGGAATAAGACAGTTCTTATCATTTTTCTGCAAGTGGTCTGAAACCCTCAAAAACCAGGGTTTTGAGTGAAATTCCCTCATATCTTCCATCTCCACCATGTGCTAAGGCTAGATTTGGGTGGAATGTAAGAGTACCATATATATTTTGATTCCATGTTGGTTTCACTGAATGGATTTAAGGTGGGAGAGAGATATTTGGCATTCTAGGCCTGACATCTCTATGTGACAAGCCTGATTTTGTGTAAAATTTGATTTTTGATTGTTTTCATAAGTGTTTTGTGAAAAAAGTTCTTGGGAGCATTTGATATGTGTTGGAAAAGGTTGTAAGAACCTGTTTGTGGCTGAGGGATGTTGGGGTGAGCCAAGGTACTTGATTCCTTGTGTGGAGTAGCCTAATTAGGCCTACCTTCTAGCATTTTCTTTTGGCCTGTCATGGCTTTGTATTTTGTTGTCAAGAAATGGGCCTTTGAGGACTTGTGGGAATTGGTATAAGATTCCTAGAACTAGTGTCCTTGGTTTGGTTAATTTTTTTTGAGTGGTTCTTGTGTTGGTTGTCCTAGTTGGTTAGGCTGCAAGGAATAGGAGGCCTAGTTTGGAAGCGATAGGTCAGAGGTGGTTCCCAAGTATAAGGTGAGTTGTGTTGAGTTGGGTTGGTCATGTTGGGAGGTTTCCAATTTTTCTCCAAGTTATAGTCATGTATGGTTTGATAGATTCCATGGTTGGGTAGTTGAGTTACCTTGTTGAGTCAAGTGAATGTTGGAGTCTTAGTGGGCATATTTGAGAGAAGTTTTGTCAAATCACAACTTGGTTGAGCTACTATGCATCACCAATGGTTCTTTTCAATTGGAAGAGTGATTGAGAGTGTGTTTCTTTGTTAAATAGACCTATTCGAGGGTCTAGGACAACGTTGAGTCCATTTCTTATTTGTATTATAATTTATAACTTGCTTTCTCCCGAGTCCATTTCATATATAAGAAATAATATTACAAAAAGTTGACAAATAAATCTTTCGACGTGTTTATATGGTGATGCATCAAGAACATATTGGAATATTTTTACGAATCATTTCATGGAATACCAATTGAAAACGTGTTTTTTTTCTTTTAGATAAAGTTGTTTAGCATCAATCAATTAATATTCAAGACAAACCATGAAGGACAACAATGATCAATGCTACGGCTAGACAATTAATAATTATACACGTGAATAATTCAACCATGTACATGTGAATAAGGGAAGCACAAGTACTCAAAAACACTTAAGCCTCAAGAAGTATACACATGAATACATAATATACATAAATTAATAAGAAGTATATCCACGAATACAAGGTATACGCATGAAAACACATAAGCAACAAATTATACATTGGAACATACATAAGTCACAAAGTATACACGTAAGCTGTAAAGTATACACTTGAATACACGTAACTCATATCTATTGAATCGATTTAGAATGCAAATATGGACACCATCGATAAAAGATATTTATATTAACCAAATAGCCATGAAGGCATACATCAATATATGTCAATATAAGTATGAAATATATGTACAAAATAGCCATATAGGCTTACGAGAATGCCATATAGGCATACAATGTCAAATATGTACAAAACTACATGTAGACATACAACAAAGGGCTTTGGAATCAAAATTCATTGCTCTCCATGCTCTGGAAATAAATTCTTTCCCTTTCCTTTTCAATTGGATGGTGATAGGCCTATCACTCATTTTTTTTGTGCTCCTACTGCTCCTCCTAGGGTTTAGTTCATGGTG
This sequence comes from Sequoiadendron giganteum, assembly GCA_007115665.2. Taxonomy (NCBI): domain Eukaryota; kingdom Viridiplantae; phylum Streptophyta; class Pinopsida; order Cupressales; family Cupressaceae; genus Sequoiadendron; species Sequoiadendron giganteum. Next base: position 463,530,493 of record CM021101.1, on the reverse strand, counting down.
AAGTTTGAACTGTTACAATAAAAAGTAAAGACATGAATATATAGAAATTACATTATAAAAAATGATATATTTGACAAAATAATCACTTACCACCATCTCATGATCTCTCTCCACGAGGGAAATATTCTCACGCCCATGCTCAAGTGTGCTCAAGCCCTGTATAAACCATACAAATATAAATTAAACTACGTGAATCAATAATGGTTTGATTTTTCACTAACTAACATCTATAACAATGAATGTAAATTGAAATTTACTAATTTGCCTCATACCTCCCCTATCAAATCCATCAAGGATTGTAGAGCAGATGAAACACCAATATCCATTAACCTCATCACATTCGAAGGTGTTTTAGCTTGCAACATTTGAAAATAAAAGAACAAATTATTCAACGTAATCAACAATGTGCATATAAACTACATAAATCTATTAAGTACAATTCATTAGTTAAACTATTTATTCTATCACCTTCGTGTAGGTTTGAGTAAATCCACTACCACTGGGAAGTGTTCCCTCAAAACCTCCAATATTAGCCTGTTCAACATCCAAAATCACATATTAAAATACCATTCATAAAACAATTCTATTAACATGTAATAAATTTATAATTGTTTACTAGTTACATATCCCAGCGATAAGTGTACTAGAAAAATAAGTAGGTGGGGGGATGGTGTATCCATTCTCAACACTGTGACCCTGCAATTTTATTAAAATCATAAAAAAAATTTAGTTAATCTTGCATTTCAAAATCAAAATTTAATAAATTAAATTCAATGAACATGCTAACTTTTACTTGAATATCAATGCCATATGCCTCATGCAATATGTCAGCTGCCCTCTCCATCTCCATAGCTGTAGACGGATCCTACGTAGCGGCCTCTTGAGTGTCGGTGGGGTAATATGAACAAGTCGTCCCACAAAATTGACACACATGGGTTCGAAGGCCACCACTTGAAGACTCCCCTGGATGGCGCTGTAGAATAGGGCTTATATGATGGATGACAGTCTGGGTTAAAATGTTGATCGCTTGCAATGTCTCTACGTCAACACTTTCCTTCGTGATGGAAGGAATAAAAATGTGCTCACAAGGTGGCCTAGTGAGAGCTCGTCTACCTTGTCGCGTAGGATCCGATTGTGCACCAGGTCTATCCTGAGCTGACCCCATACCTCTCCCCTAAAAAATCCTTCATATCAAAATAATTTGGGAATTTTTTCAATATGAACTCACTGTATAGTTTCCTAAGGAAATATTGTGGAACTTCCTAATTGTTGCACAGTGGGTAATCGAAGACCATGTACCACCTATCATAAAACTGGTCCTAATCTATTGGTGGTGGCACCAATGAATAGGAAACCTCTTCGCATTGAGGGTAATATTTTGATTTGTGCGTGGGTTAGTGAATAGTGAGCACAAATCACCTTTTGTAATTTTTAAATCCTTTACATCTTTATATGATAGTTTATTTGCATAATAATCCCTAGCCACCCGCCTCCTATCTTGCCATCCAGTTATTTGTTTGCTAATTGAGTATACATTTGTTAGCATATCTTTCAATGAATTTTCTAGGGTCATTCTTTCTGTGAATGAACCATTTGGATCACTCAACCGACTGATTAAATCCTCAATTTTCTTTTTGTTGTTCTCAATTTCACTCATTAATTTTTTTTGAGTGCCAGGGGGGGTTGATTGATTGGTGGAGGAGGTTGTTGTTGTGGTTGATTTTGATCTTGAGGATTTGGTTGCTCTTCCTGTTGAGGATCTTGATGGTTTGTAGGTTGATTTGCATCTCCTAAAAATTCAAACAAATATATATCAAATTCAACCTTAAACTAACTAATTCAAAACAAAAAGAAAACAATCCTTACCTCTCACACCTTCTCATCATTGTGGCACCATTGTTGTGAAGAAATAGCAATTGTTGGTGAAGAATTTTGCTGAATGGCTCCTCCTAGAATGCGAACACGAAAAATGGGGGTTTTGGCCACAGGGAGAAGAAAAACAGTCGAAATGAAAATGATAACATTTCACTTTTTTTTTGCTTTTAACAAGCAATAATGTGAGCATGTTATAATGTGCTCACGTTACTGGCTTTTTCTTGGTGAGCCTCAGGCTCAACACACCAATCCATAATGCGAGCGCATTATAACATGCTCATGTTATGAATTTTCAAATATTTTTTTTGAATGTGGCCATGGCCACCCATTAGCACAAAAATAGGATAAGCAGTCTCAGTCTGATACTGCTTAGGGTGGGAGGAAGAACTCCCTTCTTTTTTGTTTTATTCCCTACCAAAGAATCAAGAGTTCTCTGCTTACCGACTACCACATCTCTTGTTGTTTCTTTGTTTCTTGATTCTTTTAATTGTGGTCTACCTACTTTATTGTTTCCTCCTACATCTAGTTTTTTCTTTTTCCTCGACTTAGTATTTATCCAATCCTTCTCATTTTTGCCTTTTAGTGTGTTATCCTCCCCCAAATTTAGGTCTGTTATCATGAATTTAGAAGAAGGGGTCAGTCACATTTCCATTTGGCTAACAATCTCTCCTTCTTCTAGTAACTAACCTTGATGTTCTCCTACCCTTCGATCTTTAGGTGAGGAGTTCATATAGTCCTCCATTCCTCTACCTAGTTCAAAAGGTTTCTCCATTGAAGGTTGGGAAGGAAGCACCTTAGCTATTTCCCCACAACCACCCCTTCCAAATTCTCCTTTGGAGCTTCCTCATTCGCACCTAAGTTCTCCTCTTCTTGTTCTTGAGGAGGGGTGGTGACCTTTTCTGAGAGCCTCAAGTCTTTATTTGGTATTGGAGTTTCTTGCTCCTTTATTATGTTAATAGGAGCCACATTCTTCAAAGGAGTATTATGATTTGTTTCAATTTGCAACATCTTTGATTCTAGAGGTTCTTTGTTGTAGGCATCCTGTAAATTCCCAAACTTATTACATCCTTGGCAAAAAACCATTACCTTTTTTGTACTCTAATGGTTGAACCCATCTTCCAAACTTTTATTTCAGAGTCACAAAGGTGGGTAAAACTGTGTTAACTTCCAAATCAACACATATTCCTACATAAACTAGATGATATTTTAGGAGAGTAACTTTGTCCATCATGAATAGGCTGTCGAAAGAATCATCAATCCCCTTAAAGAAATTATGGTGCCAAAAATCTATTGGCAATCCAAGGAGTCTAACCCAGGTTGGGGCAACTTTCCCCAGATCTGCAGAGGCATCAAATCCTGGTTTCCACTTACATAAGGACAAGATATTCTTAAAGCTTCTATCAAAGGCTCATGGCCCACCCATGAGGACCTTTATCATATCCTTAGGGATAACAAAGGTAAATAAAAAAAGACCTTTAGGTATTGCACTAACATAAACATTGCTCTAGAGATTCCAAGTTTCAGTGGCCCACTTGCATACTTGATCAATAGTGGGTCGGCCAACAAAAAACTTCCCAACCAAGGACAACTTCAACCCCTCCAACATGTCATTTAAGATTGCATCTGGGACCTCCACTTTGTCCCCCTCAATAGTACAAAATGTCAACAAGGAGTTATGAGTTACCTTGATTGAAACCTTTCCTCCAAAAATATTTTCCACATAGGATGCAGAGTTTTCACCCGTGAGCAAAATATCCTTACCTCCATGAGAAGAAATAGATTTTTTCAAACCCCCAGGCAATGGAACATGTGAAGTACCAAGCGTACTTTTAGTTCCCCCAGAAGGATAAGTCACACCATTCTAGAAAGGAGCATTATTCATGGGTGGGGGAGTTGGGCCCCCTCCGGGATGATCCATCAGACTTCAGAAATTTGAAAAGGAAAAGCGTGTGTAGTTGCAGAGCTCAAAACCCGACGATAGAGATGTTAAGAGGAATTAAAACAAGGTTAGATGCAATGGAAGCAACATTTTGATTTATTTTACATGAAGCATGTTCCAAATTTTTTGTTAGTTCTTAATTTAGCATTTAAATATTGTATTCCACTGCTCTAAATAAAATTATTTTAGTTAAATTAAAGTATGTTTAGTAAAATAATGATGGAGAGAAAATATGCAAAGCCAGGGATATCCACTTTTGCCCATAAAATAACTAATAAATCATAGTACAATAAATTCCAAAATGAAATTTTAAATTATAGTGGAATGTTATTCAAAACAACAACCAAATTTAAAAAACCAAAACTTTAGATATTTCTTACAATTGATGAATAAAAGCACTATAAACAGATCTTAATCTTAAGTTTCAACTTTCAAGTAACATATGCAAGTTTCTCTAAACAAATCAAGCAAGTTTTGCACATGATAGCCATGTTGTGAAGGATTAAGGACAAAAAAAAAATAGTAAAGAATGAAAATGAGATGAAAAGTTGTTGTAAACAAATAAAGTAAATAGATAGGAGTTATGGAGAAAGCACACACAATGACAACTAATAATTGGGCAAGATCAATTGTAAAATATAGAATTGTGCTATGTACATGCACTAGGTGATGATGGATAAGTTAATGGTGGAGATCAAAAGTTGATTAAGAAGACATGGAAAGAATTTCAATTTAGCAAATAAAAGCAGGCTAAATATTTACCCTTATTTTATTTTTATTTTTTATTTTATATTTATTTTCTGTAGATGAGGTGCAAATTTGTTGTTGACTATTTGACAATTAGGTGACCTGCTTAACAAATCTATTTTTTCAATTTTCATCACATATGGAGAAAAGGTTAATACTTACAAATGTGGGACTCATTAATAAGAGTTTTTCTAAACCGGATTACCTACATTTATCTGGTTGTTAATGAGCAGCTCAAAATTTATTCTATTAGGGAATTACTTCATGTCCATGCAATTGTTTTGATCTCATTGATGTTATTACAACCAATCCTAGCTTTTGAATTAATTATTCAAAAGATGGCAAAAAGCATTAACTTCCAAATTGAGATAGGAAAGGATGCCAACTATAATATGATGGACACCAAATCTGCAAAGCCAGGGATATCCACTTTTGCCAATAAAATACAAGATAAATCATAGAACAATTACATCCAAATGAAAATATAGTGGAATGTTATTCAAATCAACAACCAAATTTAGAAAATGAAAACTTTAGATATTCTCATTACCCTTGAGTGAAGTTATTTTTTTCAATTCCTTATGTGCTCTCTTCATAATACTCGAGAGGGTAATTTTTATTCCTCTTAAATGTAGTTCCTTTTTCTTTGTGTCTCTTGTAAATTAGTTTAGCACTATTGAGACTTGAAGGAAGGTTGTTAGCACTAAAATAGAGTGTGAAGGAAGGTTGATACTGCAGAGGGCACTAACATTGAATGAGCTTTTGAAGGACAAAAGGTTTTCATCCTTCAATTGGTACCTAAAGGCTTGGATACCCTTCCTTAATGTCCACAAAGTTATTGGTTTGTTTAAAAAGAATAATTTCCATAGCCTTGAGCATTTCCCTAATTGTTCCTAGAATATGAAGTTAATGGTAGACACACATTAGTTCACCTCTGTGTGACTTCAATAAAGGGCACACCATAGCCATAAGCACAAAAACTCATCAGGGCAAAGAAAAATATTCCTAAATAATTTGGTATGGAAAAATTCTTAGATCTACCCCAGATAAAGGAGACCTCTTAGAACTCTCTCAGCATAGGAAACAATGAAGTGATAAGGGTAAGAATAGAGCCAAATCATCAAACACTGAAGCATCTCCATAGAATACTCAAATCCTACTCTTGATGTACCTACTCAAAAAATTGGTATGATTTACTTTTACTTAGATCAATCACCTCTTAGTCTAATTCCTAGAGGCCTCCATGACCTTCCTAAGAATCCTAATAAATTCTATCCCAAATCCATCTAACAGTTCATTAGCTGCAAGAAGGAACCAACTAAACCCATAAGCATGTTTAATAATAGATTTCAAATATTATATAGGAAGTTGGTCATCCCTATCTTAGTTGGTGAGAATATAGCTCTACAAATATATTTGAGGGCTCTTGACCCTTTGTCTCATTTACTATTATGAATAAATTAGGCAAATTACATTAACCTATCTGATGCTTACAATGCCGCAATCAAACTCCATAGAGAGAATTGTTACATTTGAGAATTGTTGAGGTTTAAATCAAAGGACCATGAATTTAACCCCTACCCAATTTTTTCAAAGATAAACCACATGGTATGAGACATGGCCCATAAGATTCCCAAAGGTATACCCAAAAAAATTAAATAAAATTGGAAAAATAAATAGATAAGTAGTGATGTTATACCAAAATATTATATACCAACAAGATTCTTAAAAAAAGAGCATAATAAACAAAACATACAAAAAATCAACCCTCTGTTAAATTCTAAATTTTTAGGCAAAGCTCACATGCAAAACAAAGATCTCATAAACCCCCATTAAGATATAATAGAATTGTCTTACCAGACAAAAGGAAAATGTATTTTGCCTACAAAAGAATGTACTCCATTGCTATCTAATATGGAAAAAATAGAGAAATATTGGTTTAATATATAGATGGGTTGAGGAGAATGATATTCTTGTGAGTCTCAATAAAGAGGTTGAATGAAGAATTGAATTTTGGAGTAAGTTGTCAAAATGGCAAAGTGTTGCTTGAGGGTTAGGTTCTGAAACCTTTGATTGAACCAGTGGATGAGAATTTGTATTTGAATAATGATTAACATGATGTATTTTTCTGATGGTAGCCATCTTTGCGTGGAATTCTTTCTTGCCTTGCCCAATACCCTCTAACTTTTTCACAACCACTATGTTGCCATCTGGTAGTGTATCCTCATAAACTGACCCAAAACCCCCTTCCCCGAGCCTCCTACTAAAATTATTGGTGACACCTTGGAGTTGCCTATAGGAGAACCTGGTTGGAAATCCAAGTATATTGTTTAAGAATCTCTCATACTCAAAAGATTCATTCAGAGTATCAAGTGCTTCCTTCTTCCTAAAAAACTAGTATCCAGTATAGACAATCCCAATTATCAGAATAATAGTCACCACAACAATGATTGTGATAAGATAAAATGGTTTGCATTTCCTTTGCTTGATCCTGAATTTGTTTTGTGTGTTGAGTTGCTAGAACCTTTGAAGTATGCAACAAACATAGTGGAGTCATTTGTGGAGGTCTCAATATTCCCTATTTGGTTGAATAGGTAACAGTCACCTTTGTTTTTTTTCTAAAAAAATAACACTGCAAGAGAAATTATTGTTGTAGGCTTTTTCACAATCCCCGAACTGAGACATTTTTAAAGGGCTGATAAATTTATTTGCAAAGTAAGTCAAATCATCTCCTAGTTTATAAAAAATTACAGGGTAAGACAAAGTAAGACCCACATGCACTAGGCAATTGTCAATTACCTGCAAGGATCACTGTATGATCTTGAATGGTTGGTCCTATTGTTTGAATGAATTCAAATGTTAAAGCTCCTACCTAACCTAATACAGTTGCATGAAATCCTGAGTCACCTAGAAAGCTTGAGAAGATGAATTGGCATAGTAAATTTTGGTCTTCATCATACAAACCCAAATATTTATTGTTTAAAGTTGCCCTCACAGAGGAGCCATCCAAGACAATTATTTTCTGAGGGTCACCATCCATGGTCCAGTAAATTTTAGGAGGATTATAATAAATGTATAGTAACAAAATTTCAAAGATTTTCTTAAGGGCTTGGTTCTAGGGCCTTTGAAAGAGCCATGGAATGAAAATTTGGAGAAAGATCCAAAGATAGAAGGAAGCTGCAAAAATGTCAGAGAGTTGATTAAGGGTTCGGTTGTAGGGCCTGTGAATGAGTCATTCAATGAAAATGTGAAGAAATCTAGTGGAGATAGAGGCAAGAAACATGGAAATGAAGTCATTGATAAATGTGTGAAGAAATATAGCAAAATGTTAGCCAAGAAGTGCAAAAGTCCAGCTTTTGGGAAACCCTCCGCTATTTATCACCAAGGGCTTGAAAATCAACGGATCAGTGATGATCTCTTGGATTTAAGTAAAGATATAGTTGAAGAGCTTGTAAATGAGTCGATTGACAAAAAAATGGAGATATCTAGTCAAAATAGTAGAGAGCAACTTGGGCTTTTTATTGATCAAAACATCAAGAGTTGGAGGAGCAGTGGAGCTGAAGAATGCGCTAGTGAACCTTTAAGTCAAGGTCTTGTGATTCCCAATGAGTTTTTAAGGGAAGGGCATCACAATGATCCAAGGATTGATATGAAAAGTAAAAATCTCAGGGATTCAGACAATATTTAGTTCAAAAGGTTGCATATATGCTATTTAAGATTCCAAAAATTAAAAATCAATGAAACTGTGGCGAGTAATTTACCTCAAGATTCTACTCAAATTGTGTTGTGGTGTGAACAATGTTGATGAGGAATGATGGGTGAAACCCTACCATGGAAGAATATTTCCAAGTGAGATAACCCAAAGCCTATCTCCCTTCATTTTCTCATAGTAAATGATAGTACATCTAAAAATATGGCAGTTTGAGGGTTTAATGGCCTTTGATTTTATGTGAATTTTTTGTGAGTTTTGTTGTAGGGAAGAACATAATGGTGGTCATGGTCATGGAAAGTTATTGGGAGATTTATTGTGGAAACAAAATAATGTCGATCATGGTTGTGGCATATATTCAATGCTTAATGAGTTTTGTTGAGGATTAGAAACACACACAATTTTTAGTCATGCGTTTTGGATTTTTCACTTGGCGAAACTCTTTTTCGACAAAAAAATTTCAGGCGTGAGACAAACTTAGTGGGCTGTGCCCACAATAAATAGCCTATCGGTTAATAATAATAATAAAAAATTAAATATATATATGAAAATTAAATGCTTTCAACACAATTTATTAATGCAAATAAAGTAGCTATACTTTATAATAATAAAGAAATTTAGGTTTGTTAGTGTAGACACATAAAAAGCTATCATCATTTTTTCACTTCTCGCATGTTCTTATCAACTCTTTCTAAACCATCACTTTTCCAACTCTTTCTATCACTATAAAATAATTTAATGATTTAATTAACATATTATCCTCTTTAATTATTTAAATATTTCATTATTTTTTTGTATTAAAGATAAGGATGTCAAAAAAATACATAGAGAGTTTCACCGAGATTTACAGAAACATGAGGCCAGGCCTCAAAGTAGCAGTAGTAGGGAGACTACAAATCCGTAGGCAAAATACAAAAATTACCAGTAGGTAATCACAAGTCTAATTTAAAATGTCATCATGGTTATCCACCCAAGCCATCCACACAATCTTTTTGTTTTCCTAGATCTGAGCAAGCATGAGGAATTGGTCTTTCTTTGTGTTCTTTTGGTTCTTAAGCTCCTTGATGAACATGTTGCAGGTTCTCTCGAAGTTCTGCAGATTATCCAAGTTCCTCCTCCATTGGTATCCATTCTTCATCTCATAAATGAAGAAGGTGGCGTGTCCCATTTTTAGGAACCTTTTCAGCTTCTTCTTATCCAGCATCATGGTAGTGTGAACCTACAAGAAGATTTTAAAGTAAGTGAGTTTTCAAAAAGACTCAGTGAGAACCCTGGGGGTGTTCTGAAACCTTTCTTCATTTCTGCATTTCCAAATCTGCCAAAGGATATTAGAAGAGAGAATGTTCCAAAACAAATTAGTATCCTTATTAAGCCCATCAATATGCCCAGTGATGATTTCAAGAGTGTTAATAAACAAAGGATAATTGATGCCAAACATTTTCCATATTTCTTTAGCAAAAGAGTAGTCGAAGAGAATGTGCCTTCCAGATTCAGGCATTCGGCATAAGTTACAGTAGTCGATAGCAATGTTGTTTTTTCTGATAGGGAGTCTGTCAAGAATCAACAGCCATTTAAAACATTTTATTTTAGGTTCTATAGAACCTTTCCAAAGAATATTAAAGTAGTTCTTCCAAGAGTAGATATCCAAGGTGGTATACCAAATAGTATTGACATGATCGATGATGGTCTCATTATATCCAATCACCTTGTAGATGTTTTTGGCTTTGATTCTAGATATAATGGTCCCATCCGACCATTTACAGTTTAAGTATCTTTGAGAGTCCATGTGACAGGAAGAAGGTAAGTCCTTTGTGGCTTTAATAATCATATTATAAGTCTTCTTCTGGGAGGTCGGGATATTATACTTGCTTCTGAGATCCTCCCATCCCATAAGTCTATCCTGCTCAAAGAGGTCAGCCAGTTGAGAGATGCCCCTAATATTCCAGTATCTAGCAGAGCAGCCCTGGGAAAGCGCGAGGGGTTTGCCAGAGATTTGAAGGTTCCACCAAATGGATCTTTCACCATGAAGAAGACAATCATCATGGAAGGCCTTGTTAGTGATAGAGCTCTTAACATGATTCCAAGTTTTCCATATGGATTTAAAGACTGTAGAGCCTTGCACAGTAATAGGAAAGATATTTCATTATTTTCCTTCATCAACATCAATTAAATAATTTTTAAATATTTAACTAATTTATTATTTCCTCTTATCTACATTAATTAAATAATTTTAAATTATTTAATTAATTAATCATTTTCCTCCAATCATTTTGATAAATGGTTTTTAGTTATTTAACTATTTGTAGTTTTTCTTCCATTTAAAATAATTAAATAGATTTAATTATTTAATTAATTCACAAATTCCTCTATCCACATTGATTAAATAATTTTAATTATTTAATTAAATCATACATTCCTCTCATCTACCATAATTAAATAGCTAATATTTCCTCTAAAATTAAATAAATTATTTAATATATTTAATTCAACTTTTCTATCTTTAAATCATTCTAAAAATAAATATTTTATTTATTTCCTAATTATATCTTTCACCTCATGCACATGAATTTATTTATTTAATTCTTATATTCCTCCATCTCTAAATTTAGTCAGTTGACCGAAAATCAACTTCAATTCACTCACTCACTCCCACTTCACTCATCCATGCATTCAATCATCTCTTCCATGCAACCACTTAACTTCACATCTTAGCCCTTCATATTAACACATGTCACTTGCATCTTTATCAGAATCTCTCAACCAATTCCATCCATTGATCTCTCTAATCATCCTACACTGTTGATCATGTATTTTTGAAAGCTATAAAACATTCATCATTTATCCATTCAATCTCTCCACGAATTTTGACAAATCTTACATCTATTTTGCTATCAAGGTTATGGTAAGGTCAAAGAGTAATCCACATATACTTATCAAAAATTTATCACACACAATGGAGTAAGGTTAGGCACACTTTTTGTGGAGGTAAGATTGATATTATTTCATGGGGCAAGTGCACAAAGATGGTTCCCAAAAAGGGGACTTAAGTGGACAACTTTTTTCTGAAATCAGGAAATACTGACCTTGGACGTGAAATTGAGGATACTTACAATAAATTTTTTGAGATGGAATAAAAATAAGGATTCAAGTGCTCTGACTCTACTTTCTAAATTACTAATTTATTTTGAAAATGGTTGAGATTAAGGGGTTCAAACAAGGGATGTACATAAATTGGTGTTGTTTTTGTCAGAAAAAAACATAACATAGCAACTCTTGTACGACCCTCGTACGGTGAGCTTTTTTTTAGTATTTTTACAATCGCAATGATCAGAAGTTAGCTAACAATATTTAGTTGATGCACGATTTTTTTGATAATTTTTTAATGAATATTTAATTTTTTACTAATTTTCGAAGTGGACATTTCTTGAAAAACAAAATTTTGGCCGTGCTACCCTTACAAATTTTGGAAACTAATTGATTTTTTTAAATTTGTAGAATGGAGTCTAGTTTCTAAAAATGTAATTTATTTGAAAAATCGATAAACGGTTAATTTATAATGAAAAAAATACTAAACACTGCTTTTTGGCAAAAAAAAAGACATATAGATAAAATAAATTATGAATGAAAGGCTTAACATTTTCAAAAAGTGAAAAAAATTACATCGTTGGATAGCTAAGAGAGAACCCAACATTACCCATTTGTTCAATTTTTTCGATATTGAACCACGTGCAATCTTGATGGTGAGCACAAACTCAATTATGAGAAATATAGTAGAATTTTTAAAAACACATCTCTGGTCGTTGGCAATGCCCTCCAAGCCTTTGAGTTGGTATTCCAAGGAAAATACCAAGCCTAAGGCTCATAAATTCCCAAAGCAAGATATAACGCAAGTGCGTTATAACACGCTCGTGTTATATCTAACTTTTCACATGGTTTTTGCTTCTGCGGCAAACATGTCAACTAAGACATGACGTGAGCACATTATAACATGCTCACGTTATGTATTCCTTTATGTTAAATGTTAATATATTGAATGTATGTTGATATATGTGTATGTTTGTATGTACATGTATGCTTGTAAGTCATGTATGTATGTATCAATGCATATATATTGTATGTATGCCTCTATGTATGTTAGATTGTATCTACACATGTATGTATGTATTCTTGTATGGATGTAAGATTATATGTACATATGTATTATGCTTGTATGTATCAATTTATGTATGTCTTTAGACGAAGGGAGAATTTAGAGAGAGAGAGTCTAGAGAGATGGAGAGGGGGTGGAAGTGAGAGTTTAAGAGAGAGGGAGTGGGAGAGAAGGGGATGGAGTGAGAGGGACTTAGCTAGGTAGGTTTGGAGAGATAGAGGGAGGGGGAGAGAGATAGAGAGAGGGGGGGTGGGAGAGGGAGAGAGAGAGAGGGGGAGAGAGAGAGAGACGAAGAGAAAGAGAGAGTTATGTAGGTAGGGTGCCAAAGGGAGAGACTTGAGAGTGTGAGGGGGTTGGGAGGGAGAGACTTGAGAGATAGGTAGTGTGAGGGAGTGTGAGAGAGAGGGAGTGGGAGAGAGAGGGAGTGTGAGTGAGAGACCTGAGAGAGGGAGAGGGTGTGGGAGGAGGACCGATAGAGGTAGAGAAAGAGGGGTGGAGTGAGAGGGACTTATCTAGGTAGGGTTGGAGGGATAGATAGAGAGAGGGGAGAGAGACAAAGAGAGAGTTACCTAGGTAGGTTTCCAAAGGGAGAGACCTAAGAGAGAGAGGGGGTGGGGGGAGAGACATGAGAGAGAGGGAGAGAGAGAGAGTGGGAGAGAGTGGGAGAGAGTGGGAGGGACATAGAGAGAGATGGATAAAGGGAGCAAGAGAGGGTGGTAGGGATTGATTGAATGAGAGGTACGTAGAAAGAGGGAGATGGTAGATAGAGACAATTAGAGAGGGTAGGAGGGAGGGAAGGAGGGAGAGGTGAGATGTATAGATAGGGAGAAAGTGGTAGAGGTTGAGGGTATAGGGTTGAGGGATTAGGGTGGAGGACCTATAGGGTTGATGGTTTCTAGGGTATTAGGGTTTAAGGTTTGAGGGTTGAGGGAATAGGGTCGATGGTAACGGGTATTTGGTTGAGGGTATAGGGTGGAAGGTTTAAGGGTTTAGGGTTGAAGGGTTTGGGGTTAAGGGTTTAGGGTTAAGGGTTTACTTGGTTGAGGGTAGAGAGTTTAGGGTATAGGTTTGAGGGTTGAGGGTTGAGGGTTTAATGTATAGGGTAAAGGGTAGAGTGTAGAGGGTTTAAGGGTTGAGGGTTGAAGATTGAGGGTTTAAGGTATAGGGTCGAGGGATTAGGGTTGAGGGTCCAATAAATAGGGTAGAGGTTATAGGGGTTGAGAGATTAAGGGTTGAGGGTTTAGGGATTAGGGTAGAGAGTTTTCTTGGATTTCATGGTATAAGGGTTGAGGGATCAGTGTTTAGGGTAGAGAGTATTGGGTTGAGGGATTAAGAGGGTATAGGGGTTGAGGGATTAGGGTTTAAGGGTTGAGGGTTGAGGGTTGAGGGATTAAGAGGGTAAAGGGGTTGAGGGATTAGGGTTGAAGGGTTGAGGGTTTAGGGTTGAGAGATTAAGAGGGTATAG
>CM021101.1:463487525-463515608 GCA_007115665.2 Sequoiadendron giganteum | reverse complement strand
CTTCTCCCACTCTCCCACTCTCTCCCTCTCTTTCTCCCACTCTCCCAATCCATCCCTCCCTCTCTATCTCCCACTCTCTCCCACACTCTCTTTCTCCCACTCTCTGCTTCTTCCACTCTCCCACTCTCTCCCTCCCTCTCTTTCTCCCACTCTCCCCCTCTCTCCCTCCCTCTCTATCTCCCACTCTCTCCCACACTCTCTTTCTCCCACTCCCCCCTTCTCCCACTCTCCTAGTCTCTCCCTGCCTCTCTTTCTCCCACTATCTCTTTCTCTCCCTCTCCCTCTCCCTCTCCCTCCCCCTCCCTCTCTCCCTATTTCTCTCCCAATATCTCTTTCTCCCCCTTTCCCTCTCCCTCTCCCTCCCTCTCTCCCTCTCCCTCTCACACACACACACTCACCTCTATCTCCTCTACTATAAGGGTGCAGGGGACAAATATAGAATTAGGCTAGAGGGTATAGACAAATAGGGAGAAACTAAATGTATTAAGAAAACCATATTTCACATAACGCGCTCACGCTATAACTTGAGCGCATGTTTTAATCCACTAAAAATGGTAAAAAATTCTGTATACCCGTGATTTCAAGGCCCACAGTCTACATATTCCCCTAGTTTTGCGCATGCTCCAATAAAAAGCTGCTTTTTGATGATGTTGTGAAGTGCGCAAGCATGTTTTCCATATTCCATCACCTTTTCCATGATATTTCTACCACCTTATAATGAAATAGAAGAGTTTCCACGTTGAAAGACATATAATATCAATTAAATTTTGAATTCCATTGAAAGCTAATATACAATTGAAGTTTGGAGGGGAACAAGCTTTTGAACAAGTCAAATTGTTGTGGAGTTTGAAGAAAGAAGAAGGTAAGGATACATAATTGGGTTGAACTCCTCCATTTAAAATTATGGTTTTTTAGGTATGTGAAATCTTTACATATTTTCTTTCATTCTATTATGGCTTGCTTTCATTTTTGTTTGTCATTATAACCTTACGTTGTCATTGTAACTATATTTCCCTTCACAACACATTTGATTCTAATACTCAAATTAGAATTAGAGTTCCCCATTCCTTAAGGACCTTCAAAACACCTTGAAAATATTGAAAATAACTGATTACAATCAACTAGATTCCTCAAAACATCAACCAATGATTATGTCATTCACAACTTGTCTTAAATCTTCCATAATGGCACCATTGTTTACAAACACAAACTATAATTCTTAAGGCACAACCAAACCATTATTTTCTTAAGAAATCTTTGTTTGAGTTAGTACAACAAAAATGAAAAATTTCAGAAGTCTTCCCTTACACACAAACTTAGTTCCTTTGTTCATTGTCCACATTACTAGTAGCCAAGCATCTGCAAATTGTCACATGTATCTCCCAAACCATGCACACACTTCAGACTATGATACTCATTTTTGATGCAGAGTTAGAGGACCCAAAACCATTCAAGATGTCAACTTGCCTTCAAGAGGCATCTAACAAGATTAAAAAGGCCTAATGGACCAATCCCAACACTCCTCCAAGTTGGACAACAAACAAAAACACTATTTCCCACTTTTCACCCTTGGAATCTAGTAGTAGTGCAAAACCAATTTTGGGCCCTTAACTCCAAAACACCAGGAAAATAAAAGAATGATTCTAGGACCCATTTCAGAGTTGCAAGACATACCTTAACCCATCACATGACTCCTTCAGGACAACTTTAAGAAAATTGACCTTTTCACTGTTTTAGGCCTCCAAGTACGCCAATTTTACAAAGGAACTACCCTTAGATCCTCACACCAAACTTCAAAACCCAAAAAAAATCTTTAATTAGGTCTCAAAACAAGATATTTTCTAGGTCTTAGGACCTTACTTGTTCAACTAGGCTTCCAGTACAAAAACCCCCATTTTTCAATGCAAAGTTATAGAAACTCCTATACCCGGGCCTTCCCAGACCATTACAAAGAATCAAACATCTTCAAAATACCCTGCACAAGGTCAAAATTTCACTACATAGACCACTCCTTCAACACTTTTTCAAATCACTCCTTGGTTCCTCAAATTCTCATGGAAAAGTGCTTGTTTTAGCCTAAGAACCCCATCCTATTGTCATTAGTTTCATTACAAGGCATGTTAAACAATAAAATACCCTACTCTAAAAATTTAAATGACATCCCACTGAGAAACAAGTCATAACAGTAGGTGGGATGGTCATTTCATAATTAAATCCTACTCAAACCCTTGACTGGCTTGAAATGAGCAATTTCAGAAAAATTGTCAATTGCTCCCTTCAAACATACTATTAAGTCCTCAGAACTGATGCATTAGAGAGTTAAGACATGTGCCTACAATATTATATTATATTTGTATCAAGGGGAGGCTGTACAGATCTGTACAAGTGCAAGAATGTGCAAAAACACCAGTGAATTTATGGAAAACAATGTTTTTTTTCATAAAAATGGATTTCAAAATGAACAATACTCCTCCCTTTGAGCCAATGGAGGTTGTTTAAACCTTTTTCAATGACAACCAACTCACCCCAATGCCTATAACTAACAAACAACCACCTTTGAAAGCATATAAAAACTTTGTCTATGCTAGGTTAACTTTTGTACACGATGATTGTAAGTATTATTTAAATGAATCCTTCAATGACATATTTTTCAATTAATTTGAATGGATAAATTTTTTAGGAACTAATATTCATCTCATTACCATGGTACAGATAAAATTATCCACCATGCCAAAGAAAAAGACAAAGAGGAAACTAATAGACAAAGAGAATGAAACCTTCAAATAAAATGAGAGAGTTTGGGTCGCGGCATATCGTGAAAAGAAGAAATTGGAAACGATTGATGAAAACAAGCTGATTGTAGAGGAACCTCAACCATCAAAAAGAGAATGGGAATTGGCAGCACAACAGGTATGAATGCAAAAGCATCATCGAAAGACATATTCAAATACCGTAGTTGTAGATACACCCTCAATGACAAGTGAATATGAAGGGACACCATTAAGCACAAGCGAATATGGAGGAACACCATCTAGCACAAGTGAATATGGACGGACACCATCTACTGCAAGTGAATATGAAGGGACACAATGTACCGCAAGTGAATATTGTTGGACACCATCCAACACATCTCAAGTTGAGAGTACATCATCACTCAGAATTGACAAAGAAGGTATTCCATCATCCCCATGTGAACCTCAAGGTATGTCTTCTTCTCCACCCTTGATCGAAGGTACGCAATCTAGCCCACCTCAATTAAATATTGATGAAATTCCTAATGTTGAGATGTATGTACCTAGGAGAACACCACCTAGAATTTTGCATAGAAAGCCAAAGTATTTGATTAATATTGATGATGAGATTTTGTAGAACATGGAAGGTAAGATTTCAACATGTAGTTGTAGAAGATATGCTGATAAGATTTGGGAACGATTATTTGAAAGGCTAAATGGGACTACAAGATGTCAACTATTTTTTGAAATGATGTAGGGTGTAAAGTATAGGAACATCATGAAGACTCTTGGGTTGAGAACATCGAATGCATTGAGTGAAGACACTATTGTGAAGAATCTAATGGATGCTTATGAGAGTGTGGGTAAGACATCACACTCAAAGGATAGTAATGTCATCCGAAGTGTCATTACATCGACTTTGGTAAGCTGTCAAGAAAAGAGAGCTCGTCTAATTAAAAAGACTAATGAACAAATGGGAATTATTAGAAAAACTTTATCAAGAGCCATTCAAAGGCGACAAAGAATTGAGGGAAATGATTCAAATGAATTATGGGCATTCTCGGGGAGACTGTCACAAAAAGATAAAGAAGTTGTCGAAGCCTTGGGAACACTAATTGAAGAGTATTGGAAGAATAACACAAGGCCATCTTTGAATCAAAGGGATGTTGTAAGAAGGAGAATTGGTAGTCAAAATCGTGAGCCACATCCAAAGCATTTTTTGGATATGACTCAAACCCAATTTTTTCAAAAAATTGAAAATAATTATCCTCAAATTAGTATTTCTCAAAGATTTTTTGAAATGCTTAAACCTTTTTATTTCAAGATAAATCACACATGCACTACTTGTTGTTGTAGACTACATATTGAAATTTCTAACCATTATGATGTTTATCATTCTATATGTTTAGATTTGCATAATAACGATGTTTTGCAGGATTGTGGCATACAAGCCCCACCAAAATGTTCAAGAGAGTTATTATCAAATTTTTTATGTGAAATAGAGGGTGGCCAGATATTCTATAGGACAACATGTTTGGATGGTTCTTGTAAGCATTGCGGTGGCTTCCAACGTATGCCAGTATGTCAACATATGGATAGCATAGATGAGGTGGGAAAAAAACTAGTAGAGTTCGGGAAGTATAAAACAGTGGCATATGCTACAAAAGATGGGTCTCAAGAAAAAAGGTGTGAGTTGGTTATTGAGAAGATTTTAGTGTACCAATTTATGATCATTTTCGTGACAATATATTATCTGAGTATGCAATGCATACCCATAGAGCCTGATGGTTGGACATGTAATTCAAGCTATGCAAGGACACCTTTCTATTTGGAAGCATAGTATCCATGGTTGAATTTATGGAGAACTACACTCTACAACCACAACATGAGGTGTAGTCACAGTATTACAACTCCACACAAGTTTTGATATTTGTGCACATAACATTCATTCATGCATTTGATAGTACATATGAGAAAAGGAAGGTATTGATGGAGTACCAATTTTACATTAGTGATGATCACACACATTCTTCAGAGTTCATGCAAGGTTGCTTCCAGATGTTCTACAGTGGTTTGGATCAGAGGGGTATAAAATACGATCGACATATAATATGGTCTGATAACTGTGCAACATAATTCAAGAACTCGCGCATGTTCTACTGGTTGTGCAAGATGCATGTCATTACAAGTGTTCAACATATGTGGAAATTTTGTGAGGCTGGACATGGAAAGGGGGAGCATGATGGTGAAGGAGCATGCGTGAAAAGAGCATTAGCATGAGAAGAGTTAAAGTATAAAGACAGTGCAAAGTTTCCAGATGCAAAATCAATCGTCGAGTGGTGTAATGCTTTGATGGGTCCAGGTAATGAAGGTACGTCTTCAACTCATAAATTTTTTTGGTTGATGGATGATACTAACATTGCACCATATGAAGATTGTTGTACACTAACAGGATTGAGTGAGGTACACTCTTTCCTTAGCTCAAATGAAGATTCATAGAGTATCGATACACAAAAGGTGGGATGCTTTTGTTCTTCATGTACAATGCAAGCCTGGAATGATTGTGAGTCAGGGGAGTGGGTTGAAAAATGGTTCACAAGTTATCTTGGCCCACTTTACACGTACCGCCCTCCGACGGCATTGGAATTGACACAAATGGAAGAATCAGTCGAATTTGACCACATATCAGATCTAGTTCAATTAGGTGATATATCTACTTGCTTAGTTGTTGAAATTCCATATCGTTATCTTACTTTGTATTGTATTCGTAATGTTGAAAAATTTCAAGAGATTTGTTGCAAAAATCAATGCAGGGAATGTTTATGCATTTATTGTAGATGAAGACAATGAAGAGGGAATAGACTATTACTTGTGTCATTGTGTTGAGGCCAAAAATAAATTGGAGGCCCCAATTATAGACGGAGAAAACATCGAATATCCTATAGGCTCAGTTGTGGTTACTTGAACATGGCTTAGAAGGTACCCACATTCAAGTGTTAAATATTGGCTATTTTAGGACTTTGACATGCATAATAAGATTCTTCATTACTCGAACCTTGTCGTGGAATCCAATTTTCATTTGACCAAATATGGGGGTAGACCTTTGAACAAGACCTTGTGGAAGGTCTCTGAGTCTGACCATGAGGCTATACTTGACAAAATAAAGAGTAGAGGAGACCCAGATGGTTTGTTGGATTAATTTGTAAGTATATGCACATTGGTTCTTATTAATTTATACTTGTATGCACATTAATTTGTTTGATGCCAATGCTATCATCTTCTTTTACAGTAATTGGTGTCCCCTTGCAAAAAATGTAGATATATGAGCCATCCAAGAGAATATCAGCCAGAAAAGCAATGCAACATTCTTATTTTGATGATCTTGACATATCTCAATCAAGATTGTAAGCCATTAGAAATTGTGTGCAAAGCTTGGTGAGGGAATTTCAAGTTATTAATTTGAAGTTAACCTTATCATGAGCAACTATGATATAGACATTATAAGAGCATCTGAATATTCAACTTACTCTATTCATGAGAGGTGTTGTGTGCAATAGGTATGTTGGAATTCCCAGTGAAGATGTATGACCAGGAGTGACTAAGTTGTGAAACCTACATGCCTATCTGTAAGTTCCTTCCATCTATTTTTATTTCATTTCCATTTTGGATGCTCTTTCTTTTTCTCTTTTACTTTGCATATTTGTAAGTAAACTACTAAGAATTGATTGATCTCTCGTTGCAGAAAATGCTGATTTAAGAGCCATCAAAGAGAATTTCAGCCAAAAAAGTAATGCAACATCCTTATTTTGATGATCTTGACAAATCTCAATTTTGATTTCAAGCCATTATAAAAGAGCGTGTGAATCTTAGTGAGGGAATGTCAAGTTACTCAATTGAAGTTAACCTCATAATGAGCACCTATGATGTAGAAATTTAAAGAGAATCTCAAAATTATGAGTGAAATTGTAGAATATATGTGAGAATGAAGTGCCTGAGGCATTGTAGTAAGATTTACTTACATAATGACAATCTCTCAGATCTGCAATAATAAGATTTACTTACATAATGACAAACTTTGAAGCATTGTAATATGATTTTCTTACATAATGCATTGTTGGGGCAGCAATTATCATGTATCCAAACTCTCAGATCCATAATTTATCTCAGGACAAACTCACTCCACCATGCCAAACGAAAACCCTTATTTTATGCAATATTTTATCAAACCCTAGGGTGAAACCTCATTTTTCATGCCGTTTTTCATCTAAATCTACTGGGGCAGCAACATAAACCCCATAAAACTTATTCCCTTTCACTTATAAATTTCTTGTCTGATCCTACAAGATCACGTTGGGCCCCTCTAGAAAAACCTCTCGGTTTTGCTTATCTCAGAGTGGTTTTCCCATGGTGGTGGATTTTCACTTGATGGAAAAAGTGTCAAAATCAAGCTGTGCAAAGTTGCAAAGTGGTGCAAATTTAGTTCTGCAACTTGTGTGACCAAGTAGACTATTCCAAAATGTCTAAATAGATATTTTTATGCTAGTCATGGTCCTCTTTCACACCGAAACACGTGAAATCGATCTGAGCTGTGTTCCACTGGATCGATCCTTTAAGGGTCCAAAGTGCAAAATGGCTGCAAACTTCAACATGCTATTATTTGGATACCATGATACTTAGAAACTTCTCATCTAATCTTATAGGATTGTGTTGGGCCCCTCTAGAAAAACCTCTCTTAGTTTTGGCTCTCTTGGAGTGGTTTTCCCATGGCAGTGGATTTTCGCATGATGGAAAAAGTGTCAAATTCAAGCTATGCAAAGTTGCAAAGCGGTGCAACTTTCGCTCAACAGCTCGTGTGACCAAACTAACTGCTCCAACGCATCCAAATATGTATGTTTATGCTAGGCATGGTCCTCTTTCATACCGAAACACGCGAAATCACTCCGAGCTACGTTCCACCGGATCGATCCCTTAAGGGTCCAAAGTGCAAAATGGATACAAACTTCAACATGCTATTACTCGGATACCGTGATGCTTAGAAATTTCTCATTTGATCCTACAAGATTGTGTTGGGCCCCTCTACAAAAACCTCTCCCGATTTTTGCTATCTCAGAGTGGTTCTCCCGTGGCGGTGAATTTTCACTTGATGGAAAAAGCATCAAATGCAAGCAGTGCAAAGTTGCAAAGTGGTGCAACTTGTGTGACCAAGCGGACTATTCCAACATGTCTAAATAGGTATCTTTATGCTAGGCATGGTCCTCTTTTGCATTGAAACACGTGGAATCGCTCAGAGCTATGTTCCACCGGATCGATCCCTTAAGGGTCCAAAGTGCAAAATGGCTTTAAAATTCAACATGCTATTACTTGGATACCAAGAAACTTAGAAAATTCTTGTCCAATCCTACAAGATCACGTTGGGCCCCTCTAGAAAAACCTTTCTCGGTTTTGGCTATCTTGGAGTGGTTTTCTCGTGGCAGCGGATTTTCACTTGATGGAAAAAGTGTCAAATTCAAGCTCTGCAAAGTTGCAAAGTGGTGCAACTTTCGCTCTGCAAGTCATGTGACCAAACTAATTGCTCCAACACATCCGAATAGGTATTTTTATGCTAGAAATGGTCCTCTTTCTCACCGAAACAATCGGAGTCACTCTGAGCTACGTTCCACCAGATCAATCCCTTAAGGGTCCAAAGTGCAAAATGGTTGCAAACTTCAACATGCTATTAATCAGATACCGTGATACTTAGAAAATTCTTGCCTAATCCTACAAGATTGCATTGGGCCCCTCTACAAAAACCTCTCCCGGTTTTTTCTATCTTAGAGTGGTTTTTCCGTGGCAACGGATTTTCACTTGATAGAAAAAACATCAAATGCAAGCAATGCAAAGTTGCAAAGTGGTGCAGCTTTCGTTCTACAACTTGTGTGACCAAGTAGACTGTTCCAACACATCTGAATATAAATTTTTATGCTAGGAATGGTCCTCTTTCACACCGAAACACGTGGAATCACTCCGAGCTATGTTCCACCAAATCAATCCCTTAAGGGTCCAAAGTGCAAAATGGCTGCAAAATTCAACATGCTATTACTTGGATACCATGACACTTAAAAAATTATCGTCTGATCCTATAGGATTAAGTTGGGCCCCCCTAGAAAAACCTCTCTTTGTTTTGGCTATCTCGGAGTGGTTTTCCCGTGGCGGCAAATTTTCACTTGATGGAAAAAGTTTCAAATTCAAGCTGTGCAAAATTGCAAAGTGGTGCAACTTTCTCTCTACAACTTGTGTGACCAAAGTAACTACTCCAATGCATAAAAATATGTATGTTTATGCTAGGCATGGTCCTCTTTCACACTGAAACATGCGAAATTGCTCTGAGCTACGTTCCACCAGATCGATCCCTTAAGGGTCCAAAGTGCAAAATGGCTGGAAACTTCAGCATGCTATTACTCAGATACCGTGATGCTTAGAAACTTCTCGTTTGATCCTATAGGATTGCGTTGGGCCTTTCTACAAAAACCTCTCCCGGTGTTTTCTATCTTAGAGTGGTTTTCCCGTGGCGGCGAATTTTCACTTGATGGAAAAAGCATCAAATGCAAGCAGTACAAAGTTGCAAAGTGGTGCAACTTTCGTTCTCGAACTTGTGTGACCAAGAGGACTATTCCAAAATGTCCGAATAGGTATGTTTAGGCTAGGCATGGTCCTCTTTCACACTGAAACATGTGGAATCACTCTGAGCTATGTTCCACCAGATCGATCCCTTAGGTTGGAGGAGTCTAAAGTTGCAAATTTGTAAGTTGCTTAAAGCAGCATATTTGAAATGCAACGATTAGTTGTTTTTAAAGTTGGTTTTTAGCTAGTTGAGGGCATGGATCAATTAGAGAAGGTTGTAAAACACTATGTAAATCCTTGAGAGGCTCGAATGGATGTTGTTGATGAACTTTTGGAGAAGATCTAATAAGAATTATTCACACTGTTATCTATTTTTTAAATTTTTTATACAAACTTGTTGATCTCATACTTGGTATGACCTCCAGCTTCATGTACGATCCCAAGGATTACATGGATTGAAAGAGGGCTGAGTTCACGAGAACCCATCTCTCATGATAACGAATGGTCCACTTAGTAGTCATTGCATCTAGGTGATGCTCATAGAGGTGAGGCACTAGGCCTTCCCGGGAGGTCACCCATCCTAGTACTACTCCAGCTCAAGTGCTTAACCACAAATTTTTTCCCCCAAGGTTAAGCCCACTTATCTTGCAACCCCATTTTCAAAACCTTCAGCAAGTGTTGTGCCTTATGAAACATTCATTATAGAGCCCCTTTAGCTCATCAATTGATAAGTAGGAGGTATTTTCTATAATGTGTCAAATTGTGATATTGCTATCAGGATTCAATTGTGTAGTTTTCGAGTATAAAAGAGAATAAGAAGGGAAGATCAGGGTAATCAATTTGTAGACTTATTTTTATTATTGAATTACCTAGTGTGGGATTGGTCTAAATGAGCAAAAATTTATAATATGGGAGTATATGTTACAAGCATATAATCCAGAAAGGACTCAAAGTAAGATGCATGAGAACAAAGTATTGATCAGGAAAGGCATCCCAATTCTTAAGGCCTATATATCAATGATAGACAAATTCATATTCAAAGCTAGGACATGATTTTAATTGATTAATTAGAAACAACTATTATATTTATTTATCAAATTTCCATTATAAAACTAATATTTGAATTAGACTTCATATTCATAATTTATTTCATTTATAATTTGGGGACTCCGTTATCTATCTTAATAATATTGGATGACAACCTTTGTCAATCCAATAAGAAATACATAAAAAATCTATTGATCTAGAGCTCGAGTCACTACAGTGGTATTAGAGCGAATGAACCTACCAGCCTTTGGGTATTGCAAAAAATTGACTTTCCATTGGAAGCATGACAACCGATGATAGTGGTTGATAAGATTACTTTATGAATCAGGTAGTAAGCTTAGTAGTTTATCTTAAAGGAATTCCATTAAGGTCACATTGAAAAGAATAGAAGAATGTTTAGGCTTTATTGAGTAGTCATTTTTAGTATTAGATATAGCTCTAGCTTTTACAATATTGCACATGATTGCATATAGTTTCAAAGATCTAGATGACATCAATAGTTCGCATTACTCAAGAAGGATGAACATCCTAAAGATATTTGCGAAAATTGGGACAAGTAACCTTCTTGTGGACTTAGGGTTGAAATATTTGATCTACAACATGTTCCACCATTTCTTTAGTAGGATCAAGAACACACATAATGAAGGCGTGTTTGCAGCCATGAAAGATTATGGTTTGAACTATCTAGAAGAGTGATGTTTTATCTTGACCAACCATATCTATACTATGGTTTGTTTAGAAACAAGGATGGGTTCTCTCTTCATTGAAATATACATTACTCTTCGATGTGTTCACACTAGTGTTACAAGACTTGGACTCGCCTTGGACTTGACAAGACAATTTTTTACTTCGACTCGGGCTCGGAGCCTAGACTCGACAAATAGAAAAACCTAAGAAATTCAAAGATTTTTAAGGATTTAAACTTGTTTCATGCACCCTTTAATAAATAAACCTTAAAGATACAATAGAATTATCAAATAGAAATTACTATGATCCCATACACAAACATACATCAATCACATAAGTATAAGCATAAATTTTAGCTAAAGGAAATAACTCATTTAGATATATACATATTGTGATATTGCTATCAGGATTCAATCATGTAGTTTTACAAGTAAAACTCATTGAACCATGATTCATGAGTAGTGGTTCACAAGAAACCATCTCATGATAATGAATGGTTCATAAGGAGGAAGATAAATCTTAATACATTTCTTCTATCACAAATGAGATAAGTGTTTGGTTTCATGAAGGTAATGAGGCAACCATTAATGGGGAGTGGATACATGAAGAACCGATGGAGAATGCTAATGGCTTCATACCTGCTATAAAGTATATGTACAAATACAAGGTATACACATGAAAAACTATAATCCACAAAGTATACATTCGAATGCACATAAGTCACAAAGTATACACATAATTTGTAAAGTATACACTTGAATACATGTAACTCATATCTATTGAACCATCAATTTAGAATGCAAATATGGACAGGCATCAATAAAAGATATTTGTATTAACCAAATAGCCATGTAGGCATACATCGATAAATTTCGATATAAGTATGAAATATATGTAAAAATTAGCCATATAGGCTTACGAGAATGCCATATAGGCATACAATGTCAAATATGTCCAATAAAAAATATGTACAAAAATGCCATGTAGGCATACAACAAAGGGCTCTGGAATAAAAAATCATTGCTCTCCATGCCTTGGAAATAAAATATTTCCCTTTCTTTTTTGATCAGATGGCGATAGGTCTGTCACTCATTTTTTCTATGCTCAAGGAGTGCTCCTCCTCCTCTTCCTCCTAGGGTTTAGTTCATTGTGAAGTTTTAACTATTACAATAAGAAATAAAGACATGAATATATAGAAATTACATTATAAAAAATGATATGTTTGAAAAAATAATCACTTACCGCCATCTCACAATCTCTCTTCATGAGGGAAATATTCTCACACCCATGCTCAGGCGTGCTCAAGCCCTGTATAAACCATACAAATAGAAATTAAACTACACGAATCAATAATGGTTTGATTTTTCACTAACTAACATCTATAACAACAAATGTAAATTGAAATTTACTAATTTGCCTCATACCTCTCCTATCAGAGCCATCAATGATTGTATAGAAGATGTCACACCAATATCCATTGCCTTCATCACATTCAGAGGTGTATCATCGTGCAACATTTGAAAATAAAACAACAAATTATTCAACGTAATCAACGATGTGCATATAAACTACAAAAATCTATTAAGTACTTGATTCATTAGTTAAAATCTTTATCCTATTACCTTCGTGTAGGTTTAAGTAAATCCACTGCCATTGGGAAGTGTTCCATCAAAACCTCCAATATTAGTTTGTTCAACATCCAAAATCGCATATTAAATTACCATTCGTAAAACAATGCTATTAACATGCAATAAATTTATAATTGTTTACTAGTTACATGACCTAGCGATAGGTGTACTACATAAATAAGTTGGTGGGGGGCCAGTGTATCTAGTCTCAACATTGTGACCCTTTAATTTTATTAAAATCATAAAACATTTTTAGTTAATCTTGCATTTCAAAATCGAAATTTAATAAATTAAATTCAATGAACATGCACTAACTTTTACCTGACTATCAATGCCATATGCCTGATGCAAAATGTCAGCTGCCCTCTCCATCTCCATAGTTGTAGATGGATCCTGTGTACCAATCTCCTGAGTGTCGATGGGGTCATATGAACAAGTAGCCCCACAAGCTTGACACACATGTGTTCGAAGGCCACTACTCGAAGACTCCCCTAGATGGCACTGTAGTTTAGGGCTAGTATGATGGATGACACTCTGGGTCAAAAGTGTTGATCACCTACAATGTCTCTACGTCATCACTTTTCTTCACAACAGAAGGCATAACAACGTGCTCACGAGGTTGCCTAGCGAGAGCTCATCTACCTCGCCACGTAGGATCCAACTGTGCACCAGGTCTATCCTGAGCTAACCCCCCACCTCTCCCCTAGAAATCCCTCATATCAAAATAATTTGGGATCTTGTTCAATACGAACTCACTGTATAGTTTCCTAAGGAAATATTGCGGGACCTCACAATTGTTGCACAGTGGGTAATCGAAGACCATGTACCACCTATCATAAAATTGGTCCCTAGTTTGTTGGTGGTGGCACCAATGGATAGGAAACCTCTTCGCATTGAGGGTAAGATTTTCATTTGTGCGTGGGTCGATGAATAATGAGCACAAATCACCTTTTGTAATTTTTAAATCCTTTACATCCTTGTATGATAGTTTATTTGCATAATTATCCCTAGCCGCATGCCTCCTATCTTGCCATCTAGTTAATTGTTTGCTAATTGAATCTACATTTTTTAACATATCTTTCAATGAATTTGCTAGGGTCATTCTTTCTATGCTTGAACCATTTAGATCACTCAACCTACTGATCAAATCCTCAATTTTCTTTTTGTTATTCTCAATTTCACTCATTAAATTTTGTTGAGTGCCAGAAGGGGGTTGAGTGATTTGTGGAGGAGGTTGATGTTGTGGTTGATTTTGATCTTGAGGATTTGGTTGGTCTTCCTGTTGAGGATTTGGTTGGTCCTCTTGTTAAGGATTTTGAGGGTTTGCAGGTTGATTTGCATCTCCTAAAAATTCAATCAAATATATATCAAATTCAACCCAAAACTAACAAATTCAAAAGAAAAACCATAGAATCCTTACCTCTCACATCTCCTCATCGTTGTGGTTCCATCGTTGCAAAGAAATATTAATTTTTGGTGAAGAAATTTTTTGAATTGTTCCTCCTAGAATATGAGCGCGAAATTGTGGGGGTTTTGGCCGCAATTGCAAAAAAATAAATAGTCGAAATGCTAATGACATATTTGCATTTTTCTTTTTTCTTTTAATAGTCAATAACACGAGCGTGTTATAACACGCTCGCATTATTGATTTGTAGTTGCCGAGCCTCAGGCTTGGCATAACGAGCCATAACGCGCTCGCATTATGGATTTTCAATTTTTTTTTTGGAGGGTGTCCACGAAATTGCTACCCATTTCCATGCACCTGCCTAATGATCTAGTTTGTTTGTGCACACATTTCATAATTTTTTTTTTTCTTATACCTATGTCATAGATTTATTGGAATCACAATTTAAATTTCATTAATATAACTTTTTTAGGAGATAAAAATATCCACATCCATGTTGGAGTCATTTACCCTTAGGAATTTATTCATTCTCATTTGTGATTTGGGCTCAATAACATATTACTTTTTTAACTTAGAAAGATTTAATCAAGTGTAGATCTAAATATATAAAATTTAGCATAAGGAGAGGGATTAACCTTCTATGAGTATTTATTTCATTACAGACAAAGGGAATATCATTAACTTCTCTTTTGTTTCTTCATTCTCTACCAATGATGTAATCTATTTCAGTACAAAAAACATTTTTTACACACTTGCAAAGGCTTAAGATTTTATTAATAAAGTGATCAAGCTTGATCATCATCTAATTTAGATCTAAATAACCAATTTCTAATGCCTCACTTGAAGCACAAGGAAAAACTTGAACGAACAATTTTTTTTGGAACACAACAACCACAACACCAAAGATATGACATCAACATGTTACAATTGCACAACAATGCACACACAAGAATCATATGAAATACAATGACATAGTGATGAAAATAAAAAGAAGACCTCACCATTGCATAAGTGAGGTGGAAACCATGAAAGAATAACCCCTTGTGGAATAAATCCACCACAAAGAACAAGAGAGAGAATATCTCCTACATGATGATTGATTACAACCCACGATCATATTCTCTTGCAAGATTAATTTAGAATAT
This sequence comes from Sequoiadendron giganteum, assembly GCA_007115665.2. NCBI lineage: Eukaryota > Viridiplantae > Streptophyta > Pinopsida > Cupressales > Cupressaceae > Sequoiadendron > Sequoiadendron giganteum. The sequence goes on along the minus strand of CM021101.1, from coordinate 463,500,364 downwards.
GACAAGGGAATCATAAAACTCAAATCCAAATCTAGACTCATTTAACTAGCCAAAAGGGACAAAAATTCACCAAAGTATGTCAAACCAAGAGATACAAAATCTCCACTAACTAAAATGATAATGGGTCACTTTCAGAAAAACCACACACTTCCCAAGATGTCTTGTCACAATATGACATCAAAAAAATTGAAAGATACTACAAAAAAAAAACAAATACCTCTGAGTAATGTTTAGAACACTAAAAATACCAACCAAGAAGGTTTTTAACCTTCCCAAGACTTCACAAGACAAGGTGCACAATCTCCCTAACCCTAGGTTTGATAATTGAGCAACTTCAAAAGAGTGCACACAAAATGATGCAGAAGAACTGAAAATTCTTCAAAAAGACACTTAAGGAAAAGTTCCTACCTTTGGGATCATTATGAACAACATTCATTTACATGGTTTACCCATACGAGGTCCCAAAACTTAGAGAAAGTCATAAAAGGGGGAAAACTTGACTAGGTTTTTGAAGACCCCATTGATGAAAAAAATCATCACAGGAAAATTATAGGATATAAAAATTATATGAAAAGGGAAATAGGCTTAGAAAACCCTTGTTTAACCTTGGATAAGAGGATTTACATTTTGTTTTTTGTATGGGAACGAGGCCACCTCAACACTAGACCAGGTTGCCTAATAAGAGAGGCAATTTTGAGCCTGTCATCCCTCATAAATATGCCATCCCAATGATGAAAAGGCCACCCTAACACATGTAGAAACATTCTAGGTGAGTTTGTGGAATCTTGAGTTGACCATGCCGCTCAAATGCAACACTAGGCCACCCAAACTCACTAGGAAACACCTATGTTCATTTTAAACCCAAAATAAATTCTATTGAGTTAATTTTAAACTTCCACTTGACATAATTATAACATAATTCATTCACGATGGTACCCAACACCAATACTAAGACACGTAAAAAGGGCCAAAACACTAATATTTGAAATTGGATTACAAGTCATCTCGTGAGAGGTTGCTTTGCAATTTACACTACAATTAATTTGAAAATTTACATAAGGAGATGACTCAAATTCCCTTCCAACATAAAATTACATTGAATTAAACTAATTACAAAGAAGATGAACAAGAAAGAGAGAGAAATCGATGTCACTTTTCTCCTCGAACAATCTTCAAACTCCAACAATGGTTTTCACGCCAGCCTACCACGTGAAACCAACAAGTTTCACTCCCATCATTATAGGAGATGCCACAAGGCCCAATAAAACTCACCCAACACATGTGGGAGATAAGGTATACACTCAATCCCATCACGAAGTAAACATTTCACATGCATCATACAAGAATCACTTCTACATTCACAAGATTTAGAAGGGATAAAGCAATGGCCTCAAGTATCGACCAAATCAATCCACCAATACTTATCACAAGAGACAAGGTATTCCATACACACCACAACTCAATTTCACTCAATGAACACATGAGAATAGATATACTAAACTTCTCAAGAGTAGTACCAAGATGAGAATCAATTCATAATTCAATGCAAATTCATCTCGAAAGAGATGAGATATAATACACGACACATTTTTCTTGCAAAACACACATGTTTTCAATAGAATTATTTGGAAAAATCATTAAGTATACCTTCATTATCACATTTATAAACATCATAATTCACAAAATTCATTCAAATTTTCCAAAATAACAATTTATCAAAACCCAAGAATTTTCCCAAATAAAAAAAGCTCAAAATTTTCTAAAATTAAAATTCTCAAATTTTGAAAAGAAAAAGATACCCTTTTGGCCTCAAAGTGCCCAAAAATCAATTTTCTTTATGAATTTCACCTTTTGGACATTTCCCAAAAAAAATCCATTATAATAGTGTTTGGGGGAATTTCATAAAATTTCACATAGTAAAAGATACACTATCTAAATCTATGAAATAAAATATGTTGGGAGGTTATAACACCCCACAAATCCATTGCGACCTTTTGAAATGAAAATAAATAAATATTTGAGGAGATATGGAAAGATTACCTCTCAATTTAGCAAAAAATGAAATGAGAACTTTAAACACACCTCGCAGATGCATGAATCCATGCACAGGCATGATCTCCTACCAATTCCTATCTGGATGCAACTGACCTCACTCAATTTTCCCTCCAATTCTCACCCAATAATAAAATAATTTGGAGAGAAGAGGGTTTTCCTCACAAAATAAAACATAGAAATAAAAAACAAATGCCTTTTCCCCTTTTAAATCCATTTTCCTTTTCTAAAATAAAATAAATAGAATATATTTTTTCCCAGATACTTGTGCATTTAATTCTCAATTTCACCCAAGCAAGAATAAGAAATTTAAATAAAATAAAATTTTCTATTCTACACTCAATTTATGATTTAAGTCTAAATAAGCATGTTTTCACATTACTTGCAAAAATCAGGATTTAAATCAATTACAATTAATATAACTTATATTTCCATTCTTCAATTTGAAACTCCACAAATAACCTCAAATCCTAATAATCGATTAAATTCATTCCCCAATTATCATTCAACATATATTTTCATTATTACATCCATATAAGCATTCAACTAAATTAAATTGCGGAAATAGGAAATTTAACAAGACGTCAACCACACATCACGAGACATCGACAAGAAGGGTTATCATATCTAGGAATCATACCAATGACAATATCCAATTCAAAATAGGTAAAATAACAAGGTTCTCACAGTTGGATCGAGTACGATAGGTAAGGAAATACAATAATGGCCAATGTGACATTTCCTTATAACCACCACCAAGGTATACTCAGACATGTGGAGCTAGGTGGAGAAATACCTAGTACCTGTAACCACTCAACACACACGTCAAGTGTACTTGCTCTCTATATATAAATAGTCGAAGCATCACATAAATACCCCATGATATACAACATCATATCCATAATTTTATTTCATTTAAAGGATTAATTTCATGCTATCATTTAATTATAACATCTATATTAATGCATATATTCATGAACCAAAATATAATAATATTCACTAAGGAAAGCCTACATCATGTACGTATCCAAAGAAAACCTCCAAAATGAAATACATCCATCCCCTTTGAAGGAACTTGTAATCATATCACTCACACACTTCAGTGCCATTTACATCAAGCATAACAATAAAATAACCATAGAGGAACAATAAATCAAGACATAGAATAATAATATCAAAATATGATCATCTAACATCTCAACATATATGAAATACTATACTCGCACTAACATCACATGCTTGGAATAGGTAGGCACTACATCCTTCCCCACTATAAGTTGAATTACTCCTAGAAGTCATGAAGGTCAAGATGATCACACACCATACATCAACTTTCCTTTTTACCAGTATCAAAGAAATCATGCATTACCCAAGAGATAAGCAATATTACACATCATATACCATTGAATAGAATAGAATAGAAACATGAAACATTAAATTACCTTAGCAACATTATCATTTTCCAAACACTCTCACTCATAAGATCTCAACATGAAATAAGAGAATAATCGGTAATTCTCTCCACATGGATACAATAATTTAATTTTCAAAGCCTAATTAATATTTCCAATAACTCATATGAAACTAGATCCAATAAAACCATCCATTTCCACATAAACTATAACATCCACATCACAAGGTAATCAAACACAGTGTACATGCAGGTCATGGAGACACAACAATCTCAAAAACAACCAAGAATCTATGCCAAAATAAATCATGCGGTATAATGGTGTTAGGGATACACGCAATTGGTGAGCCCTTCCATACATGTCCACAAGTGACCTACCTCTTATTTGTGTAAGGATTTTAACCTCCAAGAGATAATCACACACTAGGAAGATAGTGGCTCATGAGTGTCAACACAATCCACACATACCACCATCCTCAGGTTTCCTCGCATCTGCTTCCTTATATACACTCAACTAGGTCATTCTCCCTAGACTTGGTGATGAATCACATCCCAACACAAGACCAACACTCAAAAACAAAAGAGATCCTAGTTTAGTGACCATAAAAGCATAAATAACGAAGAAAGGGTTTCCAATTCAATAATAAGATAAATAAACAAGGGCTACCCTTCCTCACCTTAATGCCAAAGTTTTAATTTACCTTGAATCTTCTATTTAAATTTCAAAGGTGTTATATTTTTAAATGGGGGATAAATAGTTTATATGTAATTTATAATTTTTTAGTAGGTTAAATTCTTATTTTTTATGAAAAAAGATGGTTTCTAGAGAAATAATTATTTGAAAATAGCAAGAAAACCGAATAGACTTGTAGAGTATGTCTCTCTAGGATTTAGTGATGAAGGTAGTAAAATGGAATTCAAACAAAAGGCTTACTCCCTAGTTAGATTAAGGATTCTCTATTTGATATGGTGGACCCCAAATATAACAACAATACTGAAAATGGTCTTGTTCTGATGGAAATTATCCCTACCATAAAAAAATTTCCTATAATGGAAGAAGAATACATTGGTATCCCAAAATATCCTACTCCTTGCCCCAAAGGATTAGTTTTTGACAGTAATGTCATAATGAAATTCCTATAAAAAATAACTCCCAAAAATTGGTACTTGAAAACCTAAAAAATAAGTCTTAGGTGAGTAACTTGAATGATACTCCCACCACTATCCAAAATATATAAGATAATGAACCTGGGTCGTCCAAGATCTTTCTTATATTTCCTTTATGAGAAAATCTAAAAAGATAAAAGACATTTTGATTTTTTTAATCCTCTTTTTTAAGAGTGCATAATTGATAAATATGGTGTTGGTGTTGGTGTTGATGTTGGGGGTAAAATAAGCAAAAAAGGTAAGAAAATAAAACAACCTAATTATTTTGTGTAATGACCCAACCCTTCGATAAAATATTTTTTTCCAATTTACATCAAAAGGGTAAATAAACGTGCTAACAAGTTAAATTGCTATATAATTTTTCTTTCCTTTATTGACAATATATGAACAAGATATCATAATAAAATTACAATAAAGATTCCATGTCATTACAATAACTTCATAAATAAAAGTAACGAGGAAACTTAACTTAACTAACATAGCTCCAATGAGCTTTAGAACAAATAGTAGTAAGAAGGTCCATGAATCCGCCTTTCAAATCTTGGTACTTCAGTAGTCTTTAGAAAAGGAGAAGCATCACTCAGGTGCTTTTCTGCCAACCAAGGACTTATAATGTGGTCCCCCGCACATCTATCATTCGATAAATGACCCTCCCTTCAACAAAGATATTGGTAGGGTAGCCAATACTATTTACCAACTGAGCATAGTGGTGTATCCTACATAACTAGAACTTGTGCAATTCGACAAACTCTCGCTCTAGTATGTAATACGGGATCACAGTGAACTAACAGTGTAATCATCGCCCAGTCTAAGAGGATGTAGGTACATTACACTAATTTGATCAAAGTGTTTCATACAATATTTATATTGAGGGTCAACTGTCACATACACCATTCAGGTTCTATTTGACTTAGGGCTATCTTACACTACGTGTAGGTCTTTGTCCTTCACTAGGTAATTTGTACCCTAGACATCCTATAACAAACTAAATTACTAGAAATGAAACAACATAACAAATAATCACAAATTCCCCTCCTATACTTGACATCTTCATCCTAGTAGTATCTCAAGTTGTCTAAGTTAACCTAATAACTTAAGTTGTGGGTCATTACTTGACTTAATGCCTTCATTTCCATCCTAGGGTTTAGTAACTAATCTACTAGTAATAAATCTTTTTAGAAAGTAAGCTCACAAGCCCACTCCCATGCTTATCTTAGGAGTAACACAAACTTCCAGAGTATACCAAATAACTGAACTAGTGTACCTCAAGTGACTCTTGCATTCAAATCAAGCCTAGTATGTACTTTAACTAAGAAACACAATCATCTCCTACTACGGAGTAAATACAAAAAATTAATACATCCCATGTTCAAAAATATCCAGTATATTTAAATACCTATGTTGTACCTCTTACAGTATAGTCGAATTCCTTAGGAAAGTGACTTCTTCAACATACCCAGTATAGTTAAATACTTGTGTTGAACTGACATTTTTGAAACATTTAAGTATATGTCAAGCAAACTCTCCTAACAAATTATAAACGTGGCTCTAAAGCTTTAACTCCCTTTTCTGAAATCAAGCTCAACAAATAGTATACACGCGCACAACATTCTCATACTATGGAGATCATTCAATTAATGCAATCTCACAAGTATGCATCTTTTAACCTTTCACAAAAAGTATATGCCTATTATACTTTCACAGAATGCATGCATCTCCTATTCTCTAAAATTACATATTCACTTATATTCAAGCTAAAGTATAGACTATTGAAAAACACCATTTTTCATCATACAACAACAGTTTATAAAACAACCCCTATCTAAACACAGATAGTAAACAAAATTCCAGAATAAATTCAAAGACTCATAGATGAAATGTAAAGTAGGAGAATGACCCATGCCTAGTTTAAGCTTTTCTCCAATGATGATGGATTGGTTAGTACTTGCAGTACTTACAGACTATCAACAATCTTTCAATAAACTTTGTTTCTCTCTCAGAAACTGAACTCTCTATAGTTGATACATAGCTGGTAATTGATTCAACTTCTCAATTATAAACTCAAAATTATGATGATACTTGCACTCTCAGCAATATGAAGAAATGACACTCAAAAATCATTTATATTTTTCTCTTCTCAAATGGTATAATACTCTTGTAATAAGAATACTCAGAACTAGATAGTTCGAATGAGAATAAATATAATTTTGCAAATGGAATGAATTCGATTACCACTCTCAGCAGAATGACGACTTTATATAGACCCTCATTCCCCAATGCTTTCCTTATAAAAGACATGGTGAATGACATGTATTTTTATTGAATGATTAAAATGGTATGTGGCAGATAGAAAACCCCATACTCAACAATTTAAGATGATGATTTGACCTTCAGTTTGACAACAACTAAAGAAAGATTCAAACTGGCACCATCCAATAAGGAAGAATCGACACCTTCAACAATGGCACGATTCAACAGGAAAGATATTTTTAGAGACAAAGTCTTACTCAAATTACTCATTTCAATCCCTAATTCCAAGCGTCCATTGACACACTACAAGCCGCGTTTGCATTTCTCATGGCTGTGCACTTCAACACGCGTACGAATTTCCCAGACGCATATTTCATATTTCACGGCAAGTTCTTTTCTATTTTCCAAATATTTGAATTTCTACTTTATGAGTTATAATGTTTATCAAACATAATATTTCCCTTTCATTTGATTAGCCAAAGGTTTAAATTATTTGGCTAGGTTATTCTAAACCCAATTTTTATTCATGAGGAATAAGAGAAAGTCAATTTATTAATACTTAGGAAATAATTCGATTTCCCCAAATATGTGATGATAAATTAATCAAACATTGATTTTCATTTTATTTAAATATCAAATATTTATATTATATATATTTAATTATAGTTTTAAATATATAAAACATATTTATATTTATATATACATATATTGAAATACCTTAGTATATAAATATATATTTATATCTATATGTTTTAATTTAACTATAATCTTTAATATATAATTACACATATATATATTTAAACAAATATAAATATATACCCTAAGCTAGTCAGCATATGCGATATGTATATATAAAATTGTCAGGCAATAATAATATAATATTATTAATATCCACATAATAAAGGACATGTGCATATATACATACATATACCAATGTATTACTTTATGTACTCGTATGTGTACGTATACCATATAGATACATCAGTATGGCATATCCATTAGCCAACTTACGCTTGTATCGACATGTCTTATACCTACGAATAGGTATATATACTATACACATGTATACATACTCACTTCTGATACATGCATACATTCATGTTACCATCACAATGATTGTAAACAAGCACAAGGATGGACCTCACATAAAACACACATAAGCAGTCAATACCTCTACTTGCAAAACGTACAAGCTATGGATGACTTACCTTAAACTTATACAAAATTGAATTGGTTTACTCAGTCTAAGGTGAAGTGTGTGTATGCTCAAATAGTCCACTTTACCAATTACCCGACCAAGCTCCTCTCCTGAGTGATACTTCCCCTCCGCTTGGAGGAATGGTTCTCATACCTATATTCAATGAAAAACACTTTCGAAAGTCATATGTTCACAACATAGGCCATATACATAACATCTCATAAGCTAGAATATTTAATAATTCATTAACCATCTATTCTCATTTATGCAGTATTTCACTATGAATAACATCAACTGAGACAACATCAAATGAAACAACATCAAGTGATATAACATTCATATTGATAACAAGGTACAAGTATCATTAATTCATCTCGAGAATTCACATCACATTCCCCCTTGTGAATCATCATCCCTAATGATCTACAACCTTTTAACATACAATTAAAATTAAATAAATTTTTACTTACAATTCTCAAAACACGTAAGATTTTACAAAACATTCATCCTATGTAGTAACCTTGTCCTTACTATCGCATAGGGAAAAATTGTATGCTTCACACATACTTACTCTCCTAAAGAGTTTTACTACATACACATCCAATATATAATAATAACTATACTTAGTGATCGAAAATCATTGGCCCATGAATTCATCCTTAGTATAATCCCAATAGAAAAGGAAATGTCGATGTATTGTACACTACACCATGGGTCCCGTCCTTTCCCTTTGGTATTTTCACCTTTAGACAACTCATAAACTGAGTACGTCCATTAGTTACACAACCATTTTACTTACCATAAAGTACTTTCTCTTGATTACTTGTCCATCTTGAGCATAACATTGCTCCTGGACATCTGTCAAATCTTGATACTGCTTGATACTTAGGCTTGGTATCGACAAAGTTTCATTGATCACTTTGATCTATTACCCCTTTTTGACATTCAATCAAGTCTATGGTTTACCCTATTTCTAAGCCTATTTCAGCTTAATAGAGTTTCCAACCTTTCCTTTTCATATAATGGTCTAAACTTCAATTTTAGAAGTTTATAAATCATTCAAGATTTAGTCTACCACTTTTTCTTATTTGACTATAATAATATATTGCACATTCGCTCCATTGAATGTTTTCATAGTATGATCATGGTTTACACAACCCTTTCATTATTTGCTAAACTGAATTAGCCTTTCAGGATTACTAAGAAACTACTTGCCCGCAATATATTATTTAGGACTAAAATCCTATAAGTTAAGTGTCCGAAAAAGCGTTGGTTACTTTGATGAATTTATCCACTAGAACATTATGTTAGTTATACTAACATAGACAGATTGATCTATCTTGTTTTCTACCATTTTCCTTCTGAAATCCCAAGAGAGTTACATGTCCTACCCATGATGACATCCGGTCTTCATTTCCTGGTATACTAGACATTATCTTGCTGCATTCCGTGCAGCTTCTTACTCTATCTTTTCCAAGTTATAGTGGCTCCTCATTCGACAATTCCATTTGTCGTTCTGATTTCCTAATTCAGACATTCCTTTCCTTATTCCATTCCCAAGTCTTCATAGGGTCTTTTATATCCAATAATAGTCTATCCTTTGACTAAGTGAAAACCTATTTTGATCTCACGCCATCATAAATTCCCATGTGATAATGGTTATAATTTTTGCGGAGATGAATCCCATTTATCTTAGGACATCCATACCGTGAATTTACTCTGTCCTTGGATTATTTTGAAAGATATAATTCATCTTTTAACTCAATTTAATTTTCCCAGATATAATTTGGTACTAATTTTGAGTATTAATCCTTGTTCAGTCATGTTGATCTCTAGATAATAACAAATTTAATTGACTACCTAATCATCAAGCATGAACGTTTCTTGTTAGCTCCATGATTTCTTAATCATATAGGAGAGTCTCAACTTTGATTTATCCTTTTTGAGCACAAGTAACAATTCTGGTGTTCTTCTTCGTAAGATTTTCAATATTTCTTGCTAAGTGAAAATTCTATGACGTTCCATCATAACAATAGATGTTTCCTTTTGCAAGTGTATCTCTTTTAATATAAGATCCACTCAAAGTAAAGTCTTGTAAAAAATATGACTTCCTTTAACTTACTAGGAATCCCTCCTATGTTTCTATCCATATAGAATTTCATAAATTCAAGTGATATACTCATTCGCATGGACGAATCTCAAACCCAATATTCCCTTCCAATTCTTAGGATATAATCCTTATTTATTGACTAGTCCGTTGTTATAGATTTCTCCACTCTATATGTCCTAGTCAAGACCAAATGTACAACTCAACCAAATAAGTCATTTCCAACTTATATGTGTTAAAGAGTAGTCTAGTACATAACCCAACTCAATAGGTTAAGTCTTATTCCTAGGTCTCTCTCTTTATTTGAATGAACTTCTTGTCCCAATTAGGTTATTCTTAACCCAAAGTTTCATTCAAGAGTAAGGTAATGATCAAGTGATTTAATCATTCTCATTAAGAGATTTTGATGTGGTTCACATAATGTCACATCTTTCCTTATCTTTCAATCCATCTCTTTATAGCTTAAATAGCTAAACCATTTTCAGCGTTAGGTTTCTTAGCACAATAAGCTTCAATGTCAAGTCATTTTATGACATGGATATATTTCATATAGAAATAACATCATTATCTAAATTATCTATATAAAGCATATAGGAGTATAGAGACACTTTCTTCCAATCATGAGTATCTTGGATTTTGCTTACCAATCCCATAGACAATGATCTTCCTTATCATGATCAAATTATCCACCTATCCTTTTCTAAGGCATTGATAATAATATCCTTTGATCTTCAAATCAAATAATCATAAGGTATATAGGTCATAGTCCTTAACCTTTCCATTTATCCTTTTCCCTTGTGGTCATAAGATGTATGACTTAATTGTCCTTATGACTTGCGAAGAAGTCATAAGTTCTTCGACATTGGAAACATACCCACGTTTTTGTTGGGTGGGGTACTTAACTCAAGAAATCCACTCTCTTTCTTCCCCCCTTAGTGTTTTCACAACTTTAGTTCTACTCAGGTTGAACTCCTAGCAATTACTTGCTTCTTTGGAAAGGACTTGTCTTTCCTTGTTGTTGACTTTCCATTGCCTTCTCTTGCCTCATGGAATACCTCAATATACTCTTTCCTAAATTTTGATTCATCGTTGTTTTCTATCTCGCAGATTTCAACATTTTGGATCATCCAATAGGAGATCTAATGAATAATCAGCAACTTTAGAAATTAAAAGAGGCATACTAATATTCCCATCTTCTTGCTAATATATTTTTTAGTGGAGGAATATCCATACTTACAATACATCATTTTTTGATGAACCTCTCTATTCAGAGTGTTGTTTTCCTTGCAACTTCTAGTGTTCTGACACATAGTGTCTTATTGTATTCCATTTACTCTTGAAACCTCTAGACGAATGTTGATTTATACACACATGTTGGTGAGTTCTACTTATAATCTTCTTTGTTTAATTACTATCCAAACCTTTGGTCAGAAAACTTGGTTTAAATTTTTAGGATTATTTCTCACTCACCTTTTCATGTGACCTTATTCCAATGCTTGGAATTTTATTCTCTCTTAATATTTTAAGATACCAAACTTGTTTGATTCCTTTTTTTTCCATCTTTACTCAAAACTCTAATAATCTCACTGATTCTGGTTGGTGGAACCTTGCTCACATTGTTGATTGTTTCTTTCTAACCATTTTGGTATTTTCCCTTTTCCTAGATACTAACTCTTTCCTTGCAAGATCCTATCTTTACACAAGAATTAGATTTAAGTCATGAGTTATCCAACCCTTGTGGATACCTTTCATTGCCATCCTACTTCGATCTAAATTATGCTGACTTTGCATACACATAGATTCATAGGTGTTTCACTAAATCCAAAAGTTCCTGACTTTTACATTTTTAGGTTCCTACAATTAAGGGGTTTTCTCATTCCTTCTCTTTCCCTTAGAGTCATAAAACTATTTCGTTGGATAGAGGTATATACTGGTTATTCTTCTTAACCACCCTACATAACCTGATTGCGTAATCTTCCACAACCCTAGAAAATATCATAAGTTGTTTCTTTAGGAATTTTGATTCTAGGGACATATCTTTAACTACTCCCAATTTTAAACAAGTTACTAAGGTTCTCATCTTCCTTTTCACTTCTCTAAGTTCTTTTCTCTTGTCGTTGTGGCACAAGAAATTTTCAACCATTATATTTTGATAAGGTTTATGCATTGTTGCGTAGTGAGCTCATAGGTTTCAGTGCAGAAACTGGTAGCTCTGATACCACATGTAATGGCCCAACCCTTTGGTAAAATATTTTTTTTCCAATTTACATCAAAAGGATAAATAAATGCGCTAACAAGTCATTGCTTTATAATTTTTCTTTCCTTTATTGATAATATATGAGCAAGATATCATAATAAAATTACAATAAAGATTCCATGTCATTACAATAACTTCACAAATACAAGTAATAAGAAAACATACCTTAACTAACTTAGCTCCAATGAGTTTTAGAACAAATAGTAGTAAGAAGGTCCAGGAATCCTCCTTTGAAATCTTGGTGCTCCAGTAGCCTTTAGAGGAGGAGAAGCATCACTCGGGTGCTTTTCTGCCAACCACAAACTTATAATGTGGTCCCCCGCACATCTATCATTTGATAGATGGCCCTCCCATCAATGAAGAGATTGGTAGGGTAACCGATATTGTTTACCAACTA